>ML282797.1:52992-98264 GCA_005239495.1 Nicotiana undulata | reverse complement strand
CTTACAAAGGAAGACTATGTTTGAGATCAGTTACTGATTGTTGCTTACATGTTCTTATACTTGATGTACTTTCTCATATGATTTATTGATCAGCATGTACCTTATTTATTTATTATGTACTGGACCTTAGTGAGTATGTATTCTACCTCTCGTCACTACGCTTTACAAGTTTAGTCGGGATACTCACTGGGTACATATGTGATTATATGTACTCATGCTGCACTTTCTTTCTTTTTCTGCACTTGACTATGCAGGTATTGAGGCTGGTTCGTCTGTTCGTCAGTCAGCTGATAGGTACTGATTGCAGCGTCGCTACACACGGTGAGTTGTCTTCTTGGCGTTTTCCTGACAGCACCTCTGGAGCCTTCTAGTTTCATTTTGCTCAATCTTTTGTTCCAGACTGCGGCTTGTATATTTTGTATATGTATTTCTGCTGTTGTATCTATGTAGCCGCCCGTTGACACTGTGACACTAGTCCTGGCACACACTTGTTGTAGTTATGTTGGTAATTTGGGGTTGTATATATATGGCCTAGTTGTGGCTCAACTTGTTTCTACGGCCTTACCCCATACCGTTGATTGTATTCCGCACTTTTATTGTTATAGTTGTACTTTGGCTTGCCTAACCTCGCCGCTAGGTGCCATCACGACCTGAAGCGGTTTTGGGTCATGACAGTGACATTCTCGTTAGGGTCGGTAGTTCCATTATACTTGGGGATTTATGGCATATGTAACTTCTTGGGAATGGGTTTAGGATCCCCGCTCGGGGGAAGGGTCTTTGCACGAACTTCCAAACCTTTCAAAATCGGTGGTTCCCCCGGAATTTGATCAACTCTGGAGTTATATATTTCTACTTTCTTATCATTTGCTTCAATTTTCTTCTCCCCCAATTCAATTCACTTTTTCAGCTCGTCGAGCATCTTCATGATGGCAGGTTCAGTCCTTGATTCATTTCCGTTTGATCTTCTCGACACCGGTTCGGCCCTATGCCCTCCTACGATGGCTCGGGCTCGACCCTGCTCGGTGCATGGTTCTGATTTTGCAGTTGTGCTGCAACATTTCGAATATTATCGAAGGCTGATTCTTCCTTCTTCACTGCCTTGTGCGTGCTGACCGACAGATCGAACGTCTTTGTGGACGCTATTCTCGGGGTCAACGGCCAGAATTGCATTAATGGCAATATGGGAACTGACGTCGATTTAAGAACTGACGTTGATTGGTTATGCAAGCGGAACTCCATCGAGATCAATTGGAGGCACTTTGTTCCCTAAGGCGGCTATGTTGTCATTTTCGCTATGAAAACCAAGGCCATTGTCGATGTGTGTGGGTACTGCTTGAGAGTTTGACATGCTGATCCTGGAATAAAAAACACTCATAAGAACAAGTATAAAATGGTGTGGGTTACGAAAATTAGCACCAAGCAATCACTATTATCCTTAGCCCCACGTTGGGCGCCAGACTATTTACCCTTGAAAATGGATAACAATTAAATTTATACGTGGTTTTAAGGATATGTGATTTCACTTGGCACAAACTGAGAAAATGTTTAAATTGAAATTAGAAATTGATTGTAAATGAAAATAAAGAATACCAAATATGATGTGTGGCTTTGGCGGTCGAGCTAGGTCTCCCTCGAACCAAATGAGTATGCTAATGGAAAATATGAACTGAGCGAAAGAGTATTGAAAGCTTAAGAGAAAAATGCAGTATATTGCTTCTAATGGTGTTAATCTGATGCCCTTACAAATTATTAGACCCCCTTTATATAGTAGAGGAGTTCTACTTATGGTAAAATTCAAAATACCGTAAGAAATCCCATGATTGGCTAATTAATCAGTTTTGACTTGATACATGTCGGGATTTTCGCTGTGATCTTCGCCCGATCGCGGATATCTTTGCTTTCCGCTATTTGACTCAGCGGGCTTCACTCGATCTCACTCGATCTCTATCCTGCTCGGTCTCATCTCGGCTAATCTCGATCTTGATCGATCCCTGAGTCACGAGCTTGGCAATCTAACTTCGTGTCATGGTTTGATATGACATGGGGTCGAACATTGGCTTGCTTCCCCGATCTCGATCAATCGTACAAAAAGGGTAAGTCCGATTTTAACCGTATACAAGGTGATTAATTCTTGTTGATTTCATGTTAACTGATTGGACTCACACAAAAATAATTAGAGTACTTATCTGGGATAATTTAGCAAATCCTAGGTCACTTTTCTCCTTCAAAACTCTTAAAAGCACTAAAGATACTATATTTTTTCAACTTAAATTGTCTTTTATATTTAGCGAACTTTTGGGCCACCTACGCGCATCCCACTAGTGTCACGCAGGCCAAACCTAGGATTTTTACCAAGTGTTGTGTGACTTATATGTAAGGCCGCGGAAAATTTTTCTAAGCAATATAGGATTCGGGGTGCCAGGTAGACTAATTGTAATATTTTATGTGCTTTAAATATGATGTAAATGAATTGGATGTGGTGAATAAGTGTATGAGTCATATAATAAGTGATGTGAGGTCCAAGGGGAAGCCTAAGGCTAAGACAAATGGAAAAATTTCATAACAGGCTAAAATTCCAAAGATATTTGCACCAGTCCACACTTTGAACGAGCATATCCAATTATACATAAGGTATTAGGTGATGAACATCCTATCAAATGAAAGGTCTTTGAGTCTAGTTTCCAACGCTTCAAACTTTCGTCATTTGGACATTCATACGTAAAGTTATGATCAAATTACGAAAGGCTAGAAAAATATGATCCTGTGTCAAATCTCCGATCGCATTTCTGTCGCATTTTTGACTTTGCGATCGCAGATCTGTCGCAAATTGGGCCAGTGTTGCCCAGTTTTGGGCACCTATTTCGTGATGCATTATGCGGCCAACATTCTTGTTTTGCGGCCTATTCTACGATTGCATACCCTGTTCCAGAGGCTTATTTTTCCTATTTTTATAACCCGACCCCATTTTCATAAATAGGTCACTTGGGGTCACTTTCTACTAATTTTAGAGAGAGATGAGAGCATATAGAGAGAGAAAGAAGGGTCCTAACTTCATAATCATCCAAATCTTTCTCAAGTCTTCAAGAATCAAGAAAGATAATCATAGATTGTCCCTCAACCGGGTAAGTCCTACTTCCAAAAATTTCTCGCAAGAGGTTAAAGGTTCAAATATGCGGTGGGGGGGGGTTAGAAATAGGCCATGCATGTGGGACTAAGTTGTAGTATGTGATTTTAAAGAACTAGTTTGGGTAGTTCATGTTAAAATTGGTTTNAGAGGTGTTGGTGTATTGTATAAACTTTAGGAAAAGCTCTTTGAGGTATGTATGGCTAACTTTAATCTTTGTAGAGTCACCTTGTTGGTGTCCGATCATTTGGTATGAGTTTCTTGCTTGAGCATATATGAATTAATTGTTCTAATGTTCTGAGACATAAGATTCTATTCTCTGATTGTCATAGTTGATTTCCATGCCACCATGCTATATGAGATTGTGAAAATGGTGATTCCTTGTGCTTACTCTATCATGTGCAAAGCTCGTTAACTATTGAATACATTGGTATGAGGAGGTGCTACCAAACGAAAAATTGATAACGAATCCAATTGTTGAATGTATCTAAATGCTAAATGTTGTGTAGTAAATAATGGAAAGGAAACGTGGATTTAACTATTGAGCTATATGTTGATGGAATACCGTATATGACTCACTGCTTGGTAAAGATTTTCTGTGGCCTTGATTTCATATGGTTATTTGGTTGTTACAAATGAATATCCTTGATGATGAGAATCTTGTGATTTAATTGTTGGTTGATGTTGCTATCAAGTACATTGTTGAGAATATCCAAGTTCTAAAGGCTGTGTAGCAAGTGATGAAAAGGAATTGTGGGTTGATTTAATTGAACTAAATGACTTTGGCAATACCATATATCACTATTTGGCAAGGATTGTTGTGCCTTGATTTCGCATGGTTATTGGTTGTAATGAATTCATATTCTTGATAATGAAAATCCTTGTGATTGAAATGTTGATTGTTGTTGCTATTAAATGTGATTGTACGGTGGGATCGGGTTGCACGCCGCAACACGAAGTAATAAGGGTGGAGCGGTAATAAGGGTGAAATGTGATTGTACGGTGGGATCGGGTTGCACGCCGCAACACGAAGTAATAAGGGTGGAGCGGTAATAAGGGTGAAATGTGATTGTACGGTGGGATTGGGTTGCGCGCCGCAACACGAAGTAATAAGGTGGAGAGGCAATAAGTGTGAGATATGGCTGTATGGTGAGATCGGATTGCACGCCGCAAAGATGAAAAATTGAAATGAGCTACTGTGAAACCTGTGAGCACCCAATTTTTTTCCCTCATGGAAATTACTCCTAAAAATAATCATAAAATAATTTTTATGAATTTTAGGAGTTTTTCTTTATTTAGTTGCATTTCATGCATGTTTAATACTTTAAAATTATATTAAAAATTTATAAAATTGTCACATTTTTATTTCATGCCATCTTAGGTCTAATTTGCATTTTTTGGATCCAATTACTTATCAAGTTGTAGAATTAATACATTAAAATTATTACAAAAAATACTTTAGTAATTTCATATGCATTTTTAGTTAAATTAATTTAGTTAATTGTTAGAAAAGTAAGTAGTTCAATTTTGCAAAATTAAGTTCGATTTAGGAAATTTGAATGACCACGTTTGAAAATAAATTGAAGAAAATGGGGGCTTATTTTCTCAAATATCGGATGGACCAATTTTGCATGGCCCAAAATTTTTATAACATGGCCCAACCCAATACCCCCTCTATTTAAAACTAGCATTTTGCTAGACCTAATTAGACACAAAAAGATAGACCTTCTCCTTCCTAAAAAATAAAAAAACGGCTATGCTCCTTCTTCTTCAACAATAACGGCAGCCGTCCAAACCCTTCGGACTTCAGCCATGAAACCCACCCTAGACCATCATAGACGTCCAGTCATGTAAAACTCCAAAGCTACAGAAACTTTCAGCCATTAAAGCAGCCAAAACACAGCTGCAACACCCCCTAAACTCCATTAAAACAGCCCCCAAAATAATAATAAAATGCGGCAAAAAGAAAAATCCCCAAAACTGCCGTGAATCCCAGCTCAAAACCATCCGAAAATGCCTAAAAATACATAAAAAATCAGCCCTTGTTTTCTGCAAAAAAAACAAAACGCAGCAACTTTTTCCCAGCGAAGTCGCCAGAGCTGTCACACCTCCTTTTTCCTCCCGGTAAGGTGGGAATAAGGGAGTTTTTCCAATTATTTTTTTAATTTTCAGAGCCGCCACCCGAATTTTTTACGGTGTTCCGGGATACTATTTATTTATTGAAATCCCAAACAGAGGAAATTTTTGACTACGTTTCAAAATACCTGTGAACTAGAAGACTGAGTAAGGAATTCTCTTAATCTGGGAGAAGGTGTTAGGCGCTCCCGAATTCCGTGGTTCTAGCACGGTCGCTTAACTATTAATAATTGGCCTAATTATCTAATTAATTATATGTTTTAAAACCTTTTGTGCATTATCGCTTTTATACCGCTTTTAATTATTTATGGAATTGTTTTGAAACAAGTTACGATGTCGTTCGTTTTGGTACACATTGCAAATCGTGCCACATGAAATGCACCCACGATTTGCTACATGTTTATTTTAATTATTGTTCGAAGTTATGGTCGGGTCACATGAAACGCACACCCGAATGGAATTTACGTATCATGACTATACCACAGGAACCGTACTATAGTCACGATGATTTAATAATTGTGCCTAAAGCAACGAGCGCATTTGAATTATTTTCTTCTAAGTTTGAGATTTAACAAGCTAAATAATAGTTGACAGTACTCCTAATAGCAGTCTCCCAATGTGCCAATATGCAAAACAGAGAACCTAAATAAAAAAGCTTCAGATTTTAAAGTTATCTTCTTCACGAAATGCATTGACACGCCGCTTGATATTTCCAAAGATTATAAACACTCAAAGCTGCTCATCACTTTTTCCCACAATAAAGTTATATCAGTGAATGTACAACCACATAGTGAAGCCAAAATTTGCAAATGAACCCAGCATGAAACATATTTAATAGAGTAACGAACCAAACATAAGCACCCATACACAAAATCCAATCGTATAAAACTTGAAGTTAAACAAAATTATAATGACCCAAATTATTGAAGAGGAAACAAAATAGAAAGAAAAATGAACCTGTATATAGATGGCTAAAGCTGAAAATTTGCAACTCAATCGGAAGCCATTTTCCCAAAAATTCAAAAAAAAAATATTTTCTTTCTTCTTTAGAAGTCTTTTTTTCAAAAAAGAAAAAGAAAATAAAAAATAAAAAAAATAAGAAAACATTTTCATTCTTCTTTCAAAAATTGAAAAGAAAATTCAAGATTCAAAAGTATTTTCTTTTCCGTTGGAAGTATTTCTTTCATAAATTCAAAATAAAAGTCCAATAATTCAAAAAGATATTCCTTTCTTCTTTAGAAGTTTTTCTTTCGAAATTCCAAAAAAAATATAAAAGCGAAATTCCAAAAAAAATAATATATATTTTCTTTCTTCTTTAGAAGTCTTTATTTTCATCAATTCTAAAAAAAACAAGCAAATAGAAATTTAAAAATATTTTCTTCTTTTTAAGTGTTTGTTTCGAAAAAATACAAAAAGAAAAATTCAAAAGAAAAAAAAAAACAAAAAAGTTAGTCTATTTACTTTATTCACAATCTTCCCGAACTACGCAAGATCTGATTCATGTGGCGTCATGATACGTAGGCAATCCCCATAGGATTCGATCATAACCATAAAAAATTAAAAAGAGTGAGAGAAAAAGAAAGTGAAAAAGAAAAGAAAAAGAAAAAGAAAGAATAATAATAAGGACCGACTGAGTCCATTCTAATGTGTCTTTTGTTTTGAATTGTGAAGAAAGTTTGAGGTGGTCGGTTTGTGGTAACCTGACAACACAAATCCAAGGGAAAAATGACAACTGACATCGAAGCTGTTACTAGAGGTCATGAGACTCATGGTTAGAGGGTTCAGCAAGAGTCTACTTTGGTTGAGGAAAATAGAGTTCTGAAACAGAAAATGGCTGAAATGTGTCAAGCATGGGCTAATAGCCAAGGACCATCCTTTTCTTCTCATGGTTTCCCAAAGTTCACACATATCTCGACTACTGTCATTCCGGTCTCATTGTTTAATCAATCGTATCCACATGGGTTCAGTCCTTATCCTAACTGTACGATTACAGTTGGAACTTCTGTCGCATGTTCCCAAAGTGTGCCATTGACACACAATTAGACAACCGTTGTTGTTATGCATGTCTTCCCTGTCCCACAACCAACAGTGGTACAAAAGAAAAGTCATGAGTCACACTTTGCTACCCATCAAGAATAGTCCCATTCTCCTGAGTACCACTCGTACCTATTTGATCTTCTTGCAAAGATTGAGAAGCCTGCCCAAAAGATGGCACACGAATAAATGACCCAAAGACTGAAAAGCTTAGAACAAAAGTTGAAAAACATGCAAGGGTTGGCAGGTCAGAAGAGTATTGCCTTCAAGGATCTATGTATGTTCCCCGATGTTCGTTTTCTACTTGGTTTCAAGATCCCCAAATTTGAAAAGTATGGTGGACATGGAGACCCCATAGCCCACCTGAAAAGGTATTACAATCATCTAAAAGGTGCAGGAAGAAATGAAGAATTGCTAATGGCTTATTTTGGGGAAAGCTTTACGGGGGTAGCCTCTGAATGGTTTACTGATCAAGACATATCTAGCTGGTATGTCTGGGATGACATGGCTCAGACCTTTGTCAAACAATTCCAATACAACATCGACATTGCCCCGAACCGCAATTCCCTTTAAAACTTGAAGAAGAAACCAACTAAAAGTTTCAGGGAATATGCCAGTAAATGGAGAGAGCAAGCGGCTAGAGTTAAGCCACCCATGGATGACCACGAGCTAATCACTATCTTCCTTCATGCTCAAGAACCAGATTACTTTCAAAACCTGATGTCCGCAGTTGGCAAATCCTTCACGGAAGCAATAAAAATGGGAGAAATGGTCTTAAGACAAGCAAAATTATAAGTCAAGCATCTCTCAAAGTCGCAACTCAGGCTGTCCAGATTGAATAGGATAATCTTAGCGGCACAAATGAGAAGGATGAAGAAACCATGATGACATCAGGGTCGAGAAGAGGTCCTATGAGAACATCTCGAAGGTATGACCAGCCTCGTTCTCCCTCTGGGAATTCCCCTGAGCACTACTATCCACCTTAGATTCCACAATACTCTTTTGCTCCACCTGAGTATGTTGTCCAGCCACCAAGACACTCCAGAGGGCGAGCACCAGCATCGCAAAGTCTCTGTCAGTCTCCACCAAATTTTCAAGTGCCCTATAACCCGCATCCAAGCAAGGTGTATAGAGGGGAACAAAGGTTGAAAGATAATTTTACACCAATAGGAGAGTCATATGCGAGCTTGTTTGAGAAATTAAAGCAGTATGACAGGATTGCACATATTCATCCAAATCATGTGGACCCACGTGCAAGAAGCTTTGACCCTTCTAAAAGGTGTGAATACCATTCCAATGCCCAAGGGCACGATGTTGAAAGATGTCGGAATTTGAAAAGAGAAATAGAAAGGATGATCCGGGAAAATCTGATTGTGATCACAGATAGTGACACCCAGAATATCATGCAGAATCATTTACCTACACATGATGATGCACACTTTGTGGGGATGATGCATGATGACAAGGAGTATGAGAATCCTCTTGGGAACTTGCCGGCTGAAGTTAATGATTTTGAAATTGGAGAAGGCTCTGTTGATTCTGATGAGCATATTTGTGGCTAAATGTCAAGCTTAGCAATTGAAAAGTCATTCCCTCCTCACGAGTAAGGAATCTTGGTAGCTTGTTTTGATGTTTTTTCTATTATCTGGGTTATTTCAGGGTTTTGATCCAGATTTTATTCGTTTTATTGAGTCAAATCCTTCTATCCCTCTTTTATGATTGTGTGAGTCTTGTCCGTCTGTTTTGTTTCTATTTTTGATAACCGAGTTTTTTTAAGCTTGTAACTCGGATTTTAGGTTGTTTGTCTTGTTGTTAATCCCTCCATCCTTTACTCAATGAAATACAATTTGTCCTTTTGTGTCATTCCATGCTTAGTTCTTTTCCTGCTAGTTTTAGTGATATGACATGCATACGAAAATTTTGGCCAGATCATTAAAACTGATTTAGTCTTGAATGATATAAGTGAGAAAGAGACACTTTTGAAGATGAATAGAGACATGAAACAATTGAAAAATAAGCATGAGCCCAGTTTACATGGAACCAAAGAAGTCATGCTTATGGAAGCTAAGGATCTCTACTTTTCAAATCATTGTGAAGATCAGGCTTGAGGATATTGAATCAATTGTATCTTGGTAGAAAGTTTGAATTTAATGGATGGAAAGTATTCTCCGACCACCGCAAAAACAAAAATATTCATTAATGCTATGATTGCGAAAGCTAATATATTTTGGCGTTCTCAAGGCTGGGAGGCCTTTTTTCTGTTACCCAAACACTCTATACCCTTTGTTACCCCTTTTGAGCCTGTGTTATTTTCCTTGACCACCCTCTTTTGGAATCAAATTTAGAGTCAAAAGTCCAAAAAAAAAAAGAAATGAAAATGAATGAAAAAAATAAAACGAAAAGAAAGATCCATGCCCCAAGAGTACAAACCGGGAAACTCTTAGAAAGTTCAAATGAAAAAAGAGAGAGAAGAAAAGAACAATCAAAGTTCATGCCCTTAGAAAATAAAAGCTAGGGCAATTTGTTTTGAAAAAATAAAGAAAAGAGAAAAAGAATAGTCTGAGATTTATGCCCTAAATAAAGAAGCTGGGGCAGTTTGTTTTGATAAAAAAAAAGAGAAATAAAGAAAAATAAAAAAAAACATGAGAAAAAGAAAGAAAGATGAAAAAATTAGTTAGGTCAGCTGTTTAAACTACGTTCGACCTGATTCTTTAAAAAAAAAGGATACGTAGGCAGCTTACTATTCGGTCCAACCAAATAAGAGTCAAAATAAATGAAAAATCCAAAAACATTCCCAGTAGCTAAAACTGGGGCAGAAATTTTATTTCACTTTTAAAAGAGTCGATTCCAAGAGTTGTAAGTTTATAACCCCTCATTCTGAGTTTACTTTAAGCCTTCATGCCAAGCCTCATTTCCAACCCTATCCAAAACCCGTCCGAATAAATACCTCCCGATATGCCTTCAAGAATGCTAAGAGAAGCATTCAATGAGAAATGGTTGTCACGCGATATAGAACAATGTCAGTTGCTCACGCAAGAAAGCATGGAATGAGCAACAGTTTCCACATGACATAGAAAATTGTCAAGTTGCTCACAAAAGAAAAAGAAATAGAAAAGAAAAAAAATGAGAGAGTCTTACTAGTGAAAACCTTCACGGGCACTGTAAGGCGACGGTAAGAAGAGATAAATAAATGAGAGAGACTTGTTGGTGAAAATCCCTTGTGGCACCACTAGTTGAAAGTGAGTTGTGAAGCCGATGTAAAGGATTGACACAAACAAGCCCGACTTCAAAGGTCATAAGTATGATAGAAGGAAAGGTTAGATCAGTTTGATAGATCGGTCGTTAAGTCCAAGATACATGTCATAATCATTAAGGCTACTTACCGCAAAAAAAAAATCTCCCTTCTGTCCTTCTCTAAAGGGGCATTTCTTGTTAATATTGTTTCTTTGCGTCATTTTGTCCTTCACTCTGGGTCTGTCCTTGTCAAAACGAGCAAGAAAAGATTTCAAAATCTGCTACCAGCTTTTCAGTTTCACAAAAGTGAATTTGACCATCAATTCAGTGTTATATTCAACATGCATTGAGGATTCATGCAGAGGCTTTCCCCCAAAAGAATCTTGTCAGCCTACTTGGCGCAAACAAAGATAACTGGTGATTCCCTCTGACAGTCAAATTGCTCCAAAAGGCAAGAAGCCATTCAAGATATCAGAAAAGGTCGCCTAAGCAAAGATCTCATGTTTGGATAAGTCTAACTGAGCCACAAATACAAATGGTACTGGGTGTGAAACAATCAGGGTTGATGCAGAGCAAAAGTCTCTTGAAACTGACTCAAGTTAATTGAGCAAAAGCCAAGCCGCTCAGGACTCAAGGCCACAAACCGACCACCACTTTCAAAACTGATAAAATTTTCTTTGCTTGAAACAGGAACAAAGCAAGGAAAGTGATTAAAAAAAAATGAACTGAAAAGAAGCGTCGACAAAAGAAAGTTTCTCAAATCTTTGCTTTTATTTGTCTTGCTAGTGTGCATAAAACTTTTCCATTTCTTTTCACATTCTTTATGATAAAAGTCCTAGTCTGATGGATTTTCTTCCAATAAAAATCTTAGTCTGATGAATTTTTCTCCTAAGATAGAAAACCTAGTCTGATGAATTTTCTCCTAGAACAAGAAATCTTAGTCTGATGAATCTTTCTCCTAAGATAATAAAAACACCTAGTCTGATGAAATTTCTCCTAGGACAAGAAATCTTAGTCTGATGAATCTTTCTCCTAAGATAATAAAAATACCTACTCTGATGAATTTTCTCCTAGGACAATAAATCTTAGTCTGATGAATCTTTCTCCTAAGATAATAAAAACACCTAGTCTGATGAAATTTCTCCTAGGACAAGAAATCTTAGTCTGATGAATCTTTCTCCTAAGATGATTTTCTCAACAAAAAAAAAACAATTGAAAAACAAAAATCCTTCTTGGTTCGTTTAGACATAGGGTCTCCACTCCCTAGTCTTCTTTCCAACATATGCTCTCCACTCCCTAGTTGATGCCAACATAGGGTCTCCACTCCCTAGTTGATTCCAACATAGGGTCTCCACTCCCTAGTTGATGCCAGGATAACCTGATGCCAACATAGGGTCTCCACTCCCTAGTTGATGCCAAGATAACATGATGCCAACATAGGGTCTACACTCCCTAGCTGATGCCAACATAGGGTCACCACTCCTTAGTTAATGCCAACATAGAGGCTCAGCTCCCTAGTTGATGCCAGCATAACCTGATGCCAACATAGGGTCTCCACTCCCTAGTTGATGATTTTCCAACATAGGGTCTCCAATCTCTAGTTGATTTTATTTTAGACATAGGGTCTCCACTCCCTAGTCTTCTTTTCCAACATAGGGTCCCCACTCCCTAGTTGATTTTACTTTAGACATAGTGTAAATACCCGTAAAATTTCTTGCTTAAAATAATGCCCGAATAAGTCCCCTAGTGGTTATCTCTGTGGAAATTCATAAAACGGACCTTGACTTTTGTAAAAATACCCCGGGATTTGAAAGAACTTAATTTTTCCAAAAATTGGGTGTTATGCGATGTACTATGCGATCGCATAACGTGTATGCGGACCGCATAGTGGTCGCATACACGGGCATATCACTGCCCAAATGAAGGGGTGTTATGCGATGTACTATGCGATCACATAACGTGTATGCGGACCGCATAGTGGTCGCATACACGGGCATATCACTGCCCAAATGAAGGGGTGTTATGCGATGTACTATGCGATCACATAACGTGTATGCGGACCGCATAGTGGTCGCATACACGGGCATATCACTGCCCAAATGAAGGGGTGTTATGCGACGCATAATGCGATCGCATAACATGTATGCGGACCGCATAGTGGTCGCATACCCGGGCAGAATGTTTTCAAAATTTGGCCCACTTGGGGCCATTCTGCGGTCCAATATGCAGACCGCATGTCAGGAATGCGATCGCATTCCTGACCGCATATTCGACACGGTCTTTTAATTTTCTAAATTTTTATACCCGACCCCAGTTTCATTTAACCCCTGCCCCCTTTCATTTTAACTGGTTTCTGAACAAAATAGAGAGAAGTGAGAGTGGGTTCTAGAGAGAGAAGTCCTCATCTTCCCCAAATTGGTCCTCCATCTCTACCCAGGCTTGGAAGTTTATCAAGTAGTAGTCATCTTCTTCATCATAAGAGGTAAGCCTTCACCCTATTTTCTCAAATTCCAGGGATTTAACTAAGAATAAAACACACATAGGTTGGTTCTTGGGGATGAAAAGTTGGGACCTTGCATGCATGTGAATAATCTTCCATAACCTAGCAAAGGGAAGCAAGTAGAGTAATCTTTCACTAAAAAGGGTTTAGTCAATCTAAGGGATCACATAGTGTTTGATAAAATGCTCAAATGAATTCGAGACTGCTAATTCTAAGGTAAATATGTCGCATTGTGAACTAGATTGACGGTGCTAGGCGGTTCGGTGAATTGAGAAATTAAAAAGGGAAAAACTCGACTCCAGGTATGTATGGCTAACTTTAATCTTTGTAAAATCACTTGTGGTGTTCGAGCATACGGTACGTGTATTGTTATAAATATGTGCAACTGGTTGTCCGAATTATGTTGATGTGTGAAGTGTAATACTTGTCTGTCTTTAGTTGACCACCACACTATCACGTTATGAAAAATGGTGCTAAAAGGATAATGAATCCAAGAGTATTGAACTGTGATTTGTCATCGTTGGTGTGATTGTAATTGTCATGTGGGATCGGGTTGCGCGCCGCAACAAGGGAGATAAGGGTGATATGTGAGAAGTGATAAGGGCGTGATTGAAATTGTCAGGTGGGATCGGGTTGCGCGCCGCAACAGGGGAGATAAGGGTGATATGTGAGAAGGATAAGGATATGATTGAAATTGTCAGGTGGGATCGGGTTGCGCGCCGCAACAGGGGAGATAAGGGTGATATGTGAGAAGGATAAGGATATGATTGAAATTGTCAGGTGGGATCGGGTTGCGCACCGCAACAATTGTTAGGTGGGATCGGGTTGCACACCGCAACAGGAGAAATAAGGGTGAGATGTGAGGAGGGACAAGGATGGAATTGAAATTGTGATTTTGATGAAGTGAAAAATTGTGGAACTTCCATTGTATGTCTTTCTATGTCTTGTGCAGTAATTGTGTGACTCTCTGTCTGTCTCTTGCCTGCGCATTATTGAGTTTACTTTGAGTAAAGTTTGTTCATGCATACCAGTACAATTCAAATGTACTGACGCCCCTTTTTGCCGGGGGCGCTACATTCTTGTGATGATTGTAGGTGGTTCTATAGCAGGAACTCCAGCACACCGACAGTAGTGCCTCCCCCCTCATCCTATCAGCGTTTGCGGTGAGCCCCTCTTCTCTCGGGGCCCAGTGTGGGTCATGCCATCTTTCCTCCCGGATTCTTACTTTGGTACTTGTGTAAGGTATAGCCGGAGCCTTGTTACCGGCAAGTATTGTATAACTCCCTTGTACTCTTAGAGGCTCCGTAGACACAATGTGGGTAATGTGCATATGTATTTTGGGTAAGTAACGGTACGGTTCGGAATCGTGATCCACGTTGGTAAATGTTGTATGTATTTTGTAAGTATTTGGTATAATATGTTGGTAATGATAAAAAGTAGAAATGAATCCAAGTTGTAAGTTTACGCTTAAGCCTAAATGGCTATTTCACATGAATAATGTATACTGAAATCATGGGGTAACGCGTGGGATAGGAAAGGCAATTTCAGGTCCGCTTGACCGGGGTCCTCCGGTTGAGTGTCGGTCGTGTCCCTCAGTTTTGGGGCGTGACACATAGGGTCTCCACTCCCTAGTCTTCTTTTCCAACATAGGGTCTCCAATCACTAGTTGATTTTATTTTAGACATAGGGTCTACACTCCCTAGTTTTCTTTTCCAACATAGAGTCTCCACTCCCTAGTTGATTTTATTTTAGACGTAGGGTCTCCACTCCTTAGTCTCCTTTTCTAACATAGGGTATCCACTCTCTAGTCGATTTGGTCTTAAATGCAGGGTACACCACTCCCTGATATCTTTGCCAATATAGGGTATTCCATTCCCTGACCGCATTTTCCCAACATAAGGTACATCAATCCTTAGTTGAGGCATCATTTCGAAAATAAGAAAAAACCATCCAAAAAAAAAAGGAACCATCATGTTACTTTCGGGGTACACTATTCCCGACCTTTTATTGCTTTCAATAATGAAATAGTTTAGAGTTTTTGCTACAAATAACTCACGAAATTTTCCTAGTGAAAATTGGGGCAGAAAAATTTCGTTCGTTTGTTTGTTTTGATGCCTGAGCAGGTTATACCTCGAGGCACATGGTTTGAGACGACCAAAAAGAAGAAGTCTCAATTCAAAATAAAAGAAAAGAAGAAAAAGAAAAGAGTTGAACCCCAAAGTACATAAGCGGAAGAGATGTGGACTGCTCAAGACAGATTGAAGTCACAAGCTATGCATGTCCCTCGATCCAAAAAGCTGAAGAAGATTGAACCAGCACATACAGCTAACAAGCATCAAGATTTAGATCAGAGTCTGCGTAAAGAAACAACCAAAACTCAAGATCAAACTTCAGAAGATTTATAGATAGGAATCTTGTAACTCATAGCTGATAGGCTTAGTTAGTCTTTTTCATTTTTAATTTTGATGTAATACCAGAACCGCAGACCAGAACCTTGACGGAACGGAACCTCGCTCGACTCTGCAACTCATCATTCCATCACTCTCCCAGAACTACACTGATCTGATTTCTTTATAGCCAAGGATATGTAGGCAACCTCCGAAGCAAGGTTCGGTCAAACCTTTTTTCAAAATGCTTCCAAATGCAGTACCAAACGGGCAACAATTGCTCATAGTTGCTTACTTTATCTTTTCCCGAAAACTCTTCGTGTTCTCGAGCAAAGAGGGGCAGCTGTGAGCTCCCAATAAATTTCCCTCATGGAAATTACTCCTAAAAATAATAAAAAAATATTTTTTAATGAATTTTAGGAGTTTTTCTTTATTTAGTTTCATTCCACGCATGTTTAATACTTTAAAATTATATTAAAAAATCATAAAATTTTTCACATTTTTATTTCATGCCATCTTAGGTCTAATTTGCATTTTTAGGAATCAATTACTTATCAAGTTGTAGAATTAATACATTAAAATTATAACAAAAAATACTTTAGTAATTTCATATGCATTTTTAGTTAAATTAATTTAGTTAATTGTTAGAAAAGTGAGTAGTTCAATTTTGCAAAATTAAGTTCGATTTAGGAAATTTGAATGACCACGTAATGAAAATAAATTGAAGAAAATGGGGGCTTGTTTTCTCAAAAATCGAATGGGCCAATTTTGCATGGCCCAAAATTTTCATAACCTGGCCCAACCCAATACCCCCTATATTTAAAACTAGCATTTTGCTAGACCTAATTAGACACAAAATGAAGACCTTCCCCCTTAGACACACTCCCTCCATCAGCCGTCACCTTTCCGTAAATGCAAAAATTCGAGCAGTCGACAACACACTTGATTACTCTATGATACTACAATTCACCTTATTAATTTCTTTCAAATGTTGCCTTTAATTAATCCTTGTTCAATCTAAACTCCTCAAAATTCCTCCATTTCCACACTCTCTTTTTCCTCCTCATAAACACACCTTCATTCGTTGCCTCGCCGAATTCAGCAGCACCTGGGTTTGGCAGAATTAGCCAAAACTTCTCTAGCTTGAAATTCTGCTTTTAGTTCTTTTAATTACACAAAACATTACATAAAAAATCAGTTTTCTTAATTTTTGATTTAAATTCGGACATCCAAAAATCATGGTGTTTGCTTGAGGTTTCATGGTTTACTGTTTTGGTTGCCGACTGAGGTTTCGATCAAGGTGTTCGTGTTGTTGTTCCTTATCGTCTGGGTTCCAAGGAAAAAAACTTTGTATCTGCATATTCCTCGTTTATAAGAATATTGGCTTAATAGAGTCGAGGTTCCGGTTCACAACTTTGATGTCTCAGCCCGACGATTGTTGCTTTGCTATTCCGATTGAGTTGCAAATTTTCAGCTTTATCCATCTATATACAGGTTCATTTGTCTTTCTATTTTGTTTCCTCTTCAATAATTTGGGTCATTATAATTTTGTTTAACTTCAAGTTTTATACGATTGAATTTTTTGTATGGGTGCTTATGTGTGGTTCGTTACTCTATGAAATATGTTTCATGCTGGGTTCATTAGCAAACTTTGGCTTGACAACGTACTATGTGGTTGTACGTTCACTGATATAACTTTATTGTGGGAAAGAGTGATGAGCATCTTTGAGTGTTTATAATCTTTGGAAATATCAAGGGGCGTGTCAATGCATTTCGTGAAGAAGATAACTTGAAAAGCTGAAGCTCTTTTATTTAGGTTCTCTATTTTGCATATTGGCAAATTGGGAGACTGCTATTAGGAGTAGTGTCAACTATTATTTATCTTGTTAAATCTCAAACTTAGAAAAAAATAATTTAAATGCGCTCCTTGCTTTAGGCACAATTAATAAATCATTGTGACTATGGTACGGTTCCCGTGGCATAGTCATGATATGTAAATCCCATTCGGGTGTGCGTTTCATGTGACCCGACCATAACTTCGAACAATAATTAAAATAAACATGTAGCAAATCGTGGATGCATTTCATGTGGCACGGTTTGCAACGTGTACCAAAACGAACGACATCGTAACTTATTTCAAAACAATTCCATAAATAATTAAAAGCGGTATAAAAGTGATAATGCACAAAAGGTTTTAAAACATGTAATTAATCAGATAATTAGGCCAATTATTAATAGTTAAGCGACTGTGCTAGAACCACGGAATTCGGGAGTGCCTAACACCTTCTCCCGGGTTAACAGAATTCCTTACTCAGTCTTCTGGTTCGCAAACAATTTTAAACAGAGTAAAAAATTTCCTCGGTTTGGGATTTCAATAAATAAATGGTATCCTAGAACACCGTAAAAAATCCGGGTGGCGGCTTTAACAATTAATAAAATAATCCCAAAATCGATAATGTCACTTTTATTGGAAGAATTCCCTTATTCCCACCTTACCGGGAGGAAAAAGGAGGTGTGACAAAACCTTCATTGTGATTTTCTGTATTTTTTTATGTGGTATTTGTTTGGTTTCCCTGACTGTCTTCTATTTCTGCACTATTTGATTCTACTTAGAATGAAGTTTGTTCATACATACTAGTACTATTCAATTGTACTAACGTCCCTTTTGCCGGGGGCGCTACATCTTTTATATGGATGTTGGTGGTTCCATAGCAGGTAGCTCAGACCGCCGGTAGTGGTTCCTCCTCTCCATCCTTCAGCAGTTCCGGTGAGCCTCATTTCCTCTCGGGGCCGTGTGTAGTCTATATCACCTCTTTTGTATATGTTAAGGCTTTTAAGGTATAGCCGGGGCCTTGTTGCCGGCAAGTTTATGTAAACTCCTAGTACTCTTAGAGGCTCCGTAGACACGATGTGGGTTGTATATATGTATCTTGGGTAGTAATTATATATACTCGTAATCGTGGTCCGAATCGAAAATGTTGTAGGTAGCTTGTATGTTTGAGATGACTAAATGTTGAAATGATAAAAGAAGAAATGAACTTAAGTTGTAAATCCATGCTTAAATTATACTTTGCTATTTCATGTGGGATAACGTATATTGTAATCACGGGGTAACGCGTTGGGCAGGAAAGGCGATCCAGGTCCGCTTGACCGGGATCACCCGATTAGGCGCCGGTCTTGTCCCTCGATTTTGGGGCGTCACATTATAGCACTGAAACTTTGAGTTTATTCTGTTTTTCGGTCCGCTTTCCATGCAAAACACATGGCTCTTGGTCTTGGAACATTTTACAGTATTTTGTTTGTTTTGCATATTTTAAGTTACAATTTATCATTTACATTAACTAAGTTTCATGTCAGATCGTATATCAATCCATTAACGGTCACGACCCAAATTCTCCATCCGTGAATTGTCATGACGGCACCTAGTCTCTACCACTAGGTAATCCTAACACTTTGCGGAATTGAATGAAAACAGGTGAAAATTAACAACTAACAGTAGCAGAAATTTTAAATAAGCAATTGACATGCTACTTGGCATATACTATAATCAACTCTTGAAATATACATAAAACTCCCAAGACCCAGAACACCGTAAGTCACAAGCTTCTACGAAGTTCTAACTGTTCTACACATTAGTGTCTATAGAAATTTGAGAAGAATTCACATAGGGGGATAGAGGGGGACTCCGAGGATCTGCGGGCGCGGGCAAATGTACCTTGATGTTTCCGAAATCAGCAGCGATTGAAACTAAGAACGAGGCTGGTAGGAGGAACCTGAATCTGTACACAAAAAATATGTACATGGAAGGGCATGAGTACACCACAACAGTACCCAGTAAGTTCCAAGTCTAACCTCGGCGAGTAGTGACGAGGTCAGGTCAGGGCCTTACAGGTGTGTGTGTATATATATATATATAATAAACAAGGCAGAGTAAAATATCGCAATAAAACAAAGACCAAAATTTAACAAGATGAAATCATAGAAAGGTAACAACTCTGACAACAGGGTATCTCCGGAGATACCATCTCGTAGTCCCAAACGTAAATGTGCAAGGGGGATCTCCCAGAATACCGTTCCGTAGTCCCAAAGTAAAGATGCAAGCCAGGGGGATCACCCAGAGTACCGCTCAGTAGTTCCAAAGTAAATATGCAGGGGCATCTCCTGGAATACCGCTCTGAAGTTCCAAAAGTAAATACACAGCTCAAACAATAGAATTTAACAGCTACAACACGAAATCCTACAATTTAGACTAAGTATAAGTCAAGGAAAAGCAGGAAATTCACTAAAAATGATGCACGAAGTTCAGATAAACAATTAATGCAAGTAGACATGCTATTCTAATCTAACAGGATACTACACATGGTGATATGACTAAAATAAGAAGAAAAACATGTTATTACTTAGCAGAAGTCGGGTTTTTACAACAATTAGCCTGTGTACGTACTCGTCACCTCACATACACGACGCTCATATATTAAACAATACCAAATTCTAAGGGGAGCCCCCCCCCCCTCCACACAAGGTTAGGCAAGCCACTTTCCTCGAAATAAGCTCAATTAAACCGTAAAAAGGCTCTTTTCACGAATATCCGACTTCGAACCCAAATCTAGCAAATATCAATTACATATCATAAATAAAACTAAAAGTAACTAATCTAGCAAATGAAATCAATGCTAAAACAAGAAATTAAAAAATTGCCCTAAAAGTCTCCTCGGGCCAACGTCTCATAATAGGGTAAAAGTCACAATATATGAACACCCATTCACTCACGAGTTCACTCGTACCAAAATTATCCAATTCCGATATCAAAATCCCAATTAAATCTCAAAAACCTAGTTGAAGAACTTCCACCCTTCTTCCCCTAATTTCTCACCTAATTTCGTTAATTAAATGAAGAAGTCAACTATAGATTAATGGAATACAACCAAAAACGAATTAGGAATCATTACCCTAAAGTTCTCTCGGAATAATCCTTGAGTTATCTCCTTAATCCGAGCTCTCAAAGCACTAAAATTGAAAATGGGATAAAACCCTCGATTTGGTCCTTTTTCTACTAGTGATCTCGCTTCTGCGAGGGGTTCAACCGCATCCGCGGTCCAGCACCTGCGGAACTTCCATCGCAAGTGCGGATTTCAGTTTAAACACAGTGTCCTCTTCTGCGATATAAAGGTCGCACATGCGTGTGCGCAACTGCAGACCTATGTCCGCTTCTGCGGTCCTTCACCACTCTTGCGATCTCTCTAGCGTGTCTGCGGGCATCACAGATGCGGAACTCACCTCGCACCTGTGACACCTGACCACTCCTTCCAAATCCACTTATACGCTTAATCTTCCTCACTTGCGGCCTCCCCACGGTGTACGTGCGAAAACACAAGAAGTTTGAAGACTTCAGCAATAACATAAATTCCAATCTTGATCTGTTAAGCACCCAAAAATCGCCCGAGGCCCCTGAGACCTCAACTAACATACCAACAAGTCATAAAACACCATACGAACTTAGTCGAGCCTTCAAACCATATCAAACAACGCTAAAATCACGAATCACCCTCCAATTCAAACTTAAAGAAACTTGAAACTTCAAATTTTCACAACCGATGCCGAAACCTATCAAACCACGTCCGATTGAGCCCAAATATTGCACACAAGTCATAATTAACCTTACAGACCTATTCCAACTTCCGAAATTGGAATCCGTCCCCGATATCAAAAGTTCCACTATTGAAAAAATCTCCAAAACTTTGACTTTCGCCATTTCAAGCCTAAATGAGCTACAGACCTCCAAAACACGATCCAGACACGCCCTAATTCCAAAATCACCTAACGGAGCTAACAGAACTGAAAGAACTCCATTATAGATTGTAGGAAACTCAAGAACCAGGGTTCGACCCCTATATTTCCAAATCACATCATTCCCCATTCAATTCGGCCAAAATTGGTCATCATTTTCTTTACCCGACAACTCTTTCATCATTTCCGGGTAAAGAGGGGCAGTTGTTGATACACATCTTTGCCCTCAATTTTTTTCAAAATAGTACATGTATTTTTAAAATCTTATTTTTTGCATAATTATTTAATTTACAAGGTATATACAAGTATTTCCCATAAGTTTTCGGAATTTTTAGAGTTTTAAATTAATTTTCTGGTAAATTACTTCAATGTTGAGTTATCATTTTAATAGTTTTACATCATAAATATTATTTTTACAATTTATTAAACGTTT
Organism: Nicotiana undulata; assembly: GCA_005239495.1. Lineage (NCBI taxonomy): Eukaryota > Viridiplantae > Streptophyta > Magnoliopsida > Solanales > Solanaceae > Nicotiana > Nicotiana undulata. The sequence goes on along the minus strand of ML282797.1, from coordinate 76,629 downwards.
TAATAATATATTTTATTAATTCTAAAGGGGATTCAACAATTGACCCAAAATACGCTAATTTTCGGACCAAATTTAGGCCAAACCGTTATCCCAACACCCAAATAACCCCACAACCCAAGCCAAATGACCCTTTAATATAAACCTGGTCGATACCCATCTCCATGACCCACCTCGTTCATTTTTTTATCCTGGTCGTTGATCTCTCAAGATCAATAACCCACGTTTATTCCCCCTCTTTAATTAACCTAACCCAGAAAGCCTAACCTCATTTTCCTGAGATGCACGCCCTAAAATCTTCTCTACTCTCTCCTCTCAAGCTCTAGCCGCCTCATTCAAATCTCTTCCCAAAATTGAACAAATCATGAATTCTTCTTACGATTCTCTTACCTTTTATGGATCATCTCATCGTTTCTTACAAGATTATGTTGTTATGTAGTACATGCCTCAATTTTGGAAAGTACCAATCCCCAAATCAGATGTCACCACCTTAAACCTTTGAGATTTAGACGTTATTTTGTCAATGTGTACTCACTACCAGGCTATATGGTCCGTTTGAGTGAGATCTCTGATTATTTTTGTTCTCCTTCTTGAACTAGGGTTTACTTAATTTTTCTCCTAAATCAATTCTGAATTTATTTTGCATGTTTTCTTTCCTTATTCTATGTTTGATTAAATATGTTTCCTTGTTTTTCATCCGATTTTACTACTATATAAATCCCTCCCCTGATTCCCTTTGGACCTCATTCACTATAATAGACTTGGATCATTACTATTCTTTCATTCTCACTCGTTATACTCTAAGATCTAAGACGTGGGCCGAATGAAAGCCAAGGCCATTGGAATTCGACTATGTTCTTTCCTAGTGCGAGCATTGCCTGGGGTTCATTCAAAACCCTTGGGAACACTGACGCACTGGGATGTTGGGTTTGCTGCTCTTTGCTATTGCTAAACGAATCACCTCTTGAAATTGCTCTCCTCAATTGTTTGATTATTAACTTGTAACTGGTAAGTACCTTTGGCTCTCGCAATTTCATTTTTTACACTTATGTTCATGCTCTGTATTTCTATGTTGTTTAAGCTCCAATGAACCATATGCTACTATGGTTTTGGTCCTTTTTGCTTTTAAGTTATCATGTAGTCTTATGTTTCCTAGCATTAGAACTTGCCTAAAGTTTTAAATTTTGTACTGTCTAAAGCCTGCTTAGCCTAGCGTGTTGTCTATGTCTTAATGCTATTATACTACTTGTCATGATTTCATCTCATGCTTATTTCAGGTTCTTATGATAGATTAATTCATACCTAATGTATCAGTCCCTATTATGTCATTTCTATACCACTTGTTTCTTCATGATTGATCTGTGCTTATGCAATTTCTGAATGTCAGTATTGCCTGGACTTCTAAACCAGCATGCCATGTCTTTCTTGTTATTCTTAAATTCAGTGTATGCTTTGTGACTCCTTTAATTATGTGTTCTTAAAACATCTCTTAAGACTCCAATATATATCTTATTTCTATACTTGATTAACTGATATAAGTCCAGATGCCTATCTGTTTTGTTAATCTTTGTAATGTTCCTGAACTTTGGTGTTGTGACTGATGCTCAACATATTAAGTTTTCCACGCGATTGTTTGTCAACCATTGTAGACTAGACTACTAGCCTATTTATTATACTTACTAGGTTCCCATGTTAGGATTTCAATGTGCAAACTGCTATTTCACTTGTTCTATTTTGATTCTGCTAGACCTTCATGTCAAAGCTCTTAGGTTTAAGGCCTCTTAGGCTACTTGTAGAGCATGTTTTACTCTGCAGCTCTCTTTTGAATGGTTTGTTACCCTATGTTGGTCCATCCTTTAATTTTGAACTTTCCTTTTGAATTACAAGCCTGAACTTGGCTCATGTGTATCTTTTGGGCCTTTTCAATTTTGCATAGTCATGTCTATATGTCTTAACTGAAACTACTATAAGCTATATCTTTAAGAATCAAGTGTTTAAGTAAGATTCAATAAACCTTTCGTCACCAGTATGGTTGAGTCTGGCATGTGTTTGGGTAAGTAAGTTTAGGGCCATGCACGTTGGGCATGGAACTCAAGTGGTTATGGAAAGCTGATGTCTGAATCTGCTACTGTGCGAAGAATAAGACCATTGATGGCCTAGGGACCTTCCAGGGTTACGTCTGTGTTGGGCTTCTAATTGGCTCATTGGGCGTGTGTCAATTCATACTTGTAATTTGTCATAATGTATAATTTTTTTTGGGCCTGTAATAATTTGTAAAAAAACGATAGGGGATTAGTGAAAGGGGGAACTAGAATAATTTATCTTTTACATGAATGGGTAGAAAGCATGCCTATAAGATCTATGTGATCTATTCTCGATTTGCTTTACATGCTTTTAATTTCATGTGTAGAAAGCATGCCTATAGGAGTCACACACACACACATCTTTAAGCTTGCCAAAACATGTTGTTCAAATGTTTGTGGTACATGTTTCCAATACTCTGCATTCTTAGATAGCATGTCTATAGGGCGCAGCAATGCAATATGTTTACCTAGGTACCCTGCCTATATGACTTCAAATATCAATCTATGAATTGCTTCAATTATTTTAGTGTGCTTCTCATCTACATACCATGCCTGTACGATTAATTATCAACCAACTGCTCCGTATCATTTGTGTTGCTTCACTTAGATAGCACGCCTATAGGGATAAAACAATAAATAAAAGTTTGTATCATCAACTACTAGATGTCCTACCTCTAGGACACTGGCACCTGCCTAAGACGCATGTCTGTAAAATCAACATTGGCAATTCAGAGTTTTTGAATTGTTTCGCTTTCTCATTACGCATATTACTAGAGTTCATGCCTATAGGTTTGTAATGCCTTTAATCTGCAAAATTCGTTAGTGTAAAAGTTGCAACGCTGCTTGTCCACCAATGGAAATCAGAATCATCTAGGACTCACGACTATGATATGCCTTAATTTTGAAATTGTCTGCTGCATAATATTAAAATTAGTCTGCGTGCTTCGTTGTTTATGTGTGGATGCTAACATGAGCCACTCTTTGATATTATGTGCGGTCCTATTTGTTTTGAATGGGCGATTAATTTTATCATTTTTGAGCAACCTATGTAAGTCTAGAAACACCCAAATAGAGGTCCAAATCCTCCTCGGCCATAGGCATGGGATGGGTAGTGCACGCATAGGATGCGACATAGAACTGAATTAGAACGCCTTTATGCAATAAGTTCAACATAGTAATTGGGTAGCAGGAGATGATAGTCTGTGCCCGCTGCATAATATGAGAAGTCCCCTATCGTAAGGGAGTTTGCGAAGTATTATTTAAGTTGTACGGGGTGATCCTTTAGTCTAATAAAATTAGAACCCCCTTCTCTTTTCTTTCCTTCACATACTTGTTACCTACAGTTAGTTATTTAACAGAGACCAATGTAGTTGTATCCTTGTACTCATACTAGGATTTGTACCGATTCTTATATGTTTTAATACGACTTTTCAACTTCTAATCTCTCTTTATTTATTTGATCACTTAGCCTAATTATATAATCCACATAGTTTTAAGTTTGGTCGGGACCCACTGTTATGGATCTTTAAGAGTGCTTAACACCTTCTCTTTGAGGTAATTTGAGCCCTTACTCGATCTTTGGTGATGTTGACTAGACAAACAGGGTTATATGCAAATAGTTTCCCTAACGAGCCTTAAAATTGTGAGGTGGTGACTCTTCTCTTTTAATACCCATTTAAAAGGGTATTCATATGTCGAAACCCGCTTCCGCGATAAAATGAGGGGCGATACATACCACCCAAAAACATCTTCTAGTTCCTTGCATTCACATCTAAACTCCTTCTATGATTTCTTTTCTACATTCGTGCTCTTACCATTAAAAATGGCTTCCCATTTTTCGAATCCTTCTTCATCATTAGGCCCCCATAAGACAATCATCGTTGATGAACCCCCTCCTTCTTCTGGCCTAGTTAGGAGTAGAAGAGGTACTACTCCTTCCCAAAAGAGTACCTCAAAATCTTCTTCTTCCAAAGCAAGAACTTCATCAACCCTTAGGTCTTCTTCCAGAAGTAAAGACCATAATGAACCAATGCAAGAACCAATTGTTTTTTAAATTGTTCCTCATGAATTCTCTTTCTAATCGGATTGTGAAGCAATGAAAAAACAAGTTTCTTCCATCGCAAAACCTAATCCCGCCGATCACTACCCTTCTTTAATTACTCATGGACCCTTTTCTTTAGTTCATCATTAATGACATTGGAAATTTAATTTCCCTGTTGTAGTTCCTAGGGTCGGCGGGGTCGAATAACCTCTTATCCATGAAGGTTATTCATTTGTTTACACCTACTCTTTCACTCTAGGAGTCATCCTACCTATTGACCAAGTGATCATTGAAGTTTGTCGTTACTTCAATGTGTGTCTTAGTCAAATAGGCCCGATAGTGTGGAGGTTAGTAGCTTGCCTTTATTATTGGTCTATTTAGCTTCAACCCCTTTTACTTTTCAACACTTACTCCATCTGTATTCCCCAAAGCTTTTCCACGAGAGTATCTTTCTCTTGTGGCCAGAGGCAAGAGAGCTTAGTTTAGTCCAGAGGATGATCGTGACCGTGGCTGGTATGCTCGATTTTGTGGTTGTACCCACTCGTGATTTAGCGGGTGATGAAAACATGTTTTTCCATGAGAAGTAGGACTTTGCACGTGAGTATTTTTCTTCCCCGCTTTCTTTTTCTTTCTCTTATAATCTCAATTTCCTCATTCGTTTTTTCTCACTTTTTAGCATTCATGGAAGTCTTTGGTGAGTTTACTAACTTTCGTGATTGGGTAGAAAACATATTGACTATTGCCCTTATGGACCAGAGGTCATAGAAATGTTTTCCCCAAAAATTCAGATAGAAAGTGATAACCCTGGTATTTTACCTCACTGTGACTTCATCTTACTATAAAATTTGCTATTCTAAACCCTTTTTTCATTATTCTCAGGATTTGCTATTTGTGGCATTCATCCCACATATGTTCCTACTACTAGGCTCTGAGTTAGTACAACCCAAGAGTATATTTTGAGTGTGTCTTCTTCAAAGACGAAGAACAATGAAACCCGCGCCTCTGTTGAAAAGGAAAAAGAAGATGATGATGGCTCTCTGGTAAGGAAACAACGAGTTAGGAGGCGTATGATTTTAGATGATGAGGCCACCATTCCCTGTGATCAGCATCTAGGCTCCGTGCCTTTTAAGCTTATTGACGAACCTGAGAGTGTCCCTTTGGATATCTCAGAGGATGAAGATGGCTGCCATGTTGTTGAAGTCCTATTGATAGGCTCTTTGCTCAAGGATTTGAGGGAGAAGAAGAATTTGGCCCCGTTTCTTAAGAGCCACCCCTTGTTGCTCTTCCAATGACCCTTGTTGCTCTTTTTGTCATCCCTTCTGTTACTTCTGCTACGACACGTTGTTGGCCCATATCACTGAATGGGTTTTGAAGATTGACAAAAGGCGTCTAGTCGAACCAGGTCCATCATAGCATACACTTCTGAATGAAGCAGTTGGATCACAAATCGTACATGTCTAGGAGATATCAGTGATTGCTAAGTATCAAAGAACTAAGAGAATGTGTCCTAATACGAAAAGGTTGCAAATTGATAGAGAAGATATAAGTTGATTTCAGCTAGGACAGAAATAGAGGTAGGAAGTTGAGTTACAATCAAACTTGTCTACCAAGGAAGTGTTGGATCAGAATTGTATCATGGACTCAACAAACGGCCTCTATAAATAATAAAAGTATTACTGCTAAAAGAGGTGACGCACAAGTGCAAAAGTGAATCAAGTTTTGAAGCAAAAGTCCCAGAGGTTTTGCAAGCATAATTATTGTGCGATACAAAGGCTACAGTTCAACTAGAAGGAACAATTTCATTGTTTGTATATTGAGTCTAGTTGATTGTAGTAGGAGTTTAAAAATTGTATCTTATCAGCTTTCATAGAAGCAATTGTAATAGGTACACATTGTTCAAGTTAGATTTAGCTTGAAATCTGTAGAAATTAGCTAGAGGCTAGTTGATACAAAGAGGATTAGAGTTAGTCCTAGGATTACAAAAGAGTTTATTTTGTAAGTCCGTTTTGGCTCAGAGTTTAGTGAAGAGTTTTGAGCAAATCCTACTGAGGAGTAGGTCGTGGTTTTTTCACCTTTAGAGCCAGGTGTTTTCCACGTAAAAATCCCTGTCTTAACTATTACTGCTTAATTATTTCGCAAACTGTAGTAAGTAGTAGACTAAGAAGAACCATGTTCTTCTTATTAGACATCACTCGAAAATCGGGTACTGCACAATTAACTTGTATTATTGTGTAGTATTGAAGTCTAAAACATCAATTGGTATCGGAGCAGGTTATCCTTGAAGAGGCTAACACCTAGGAAAAGATCAAGACGAGTGCACCACCTGGGAACTGGGAAGGTCAATTAACTGCAAGGCCACCACTCTTCAATGACCAGTACTATTCTTGGTGGAAGAATAGAATGAAGGATCACCTTATTGGAGAGGACTATGAACTCTGGGACATAGTCACTGATGGACCACTTGCAACAATAAAGAAAACCGCTGAAGGAGTAGATGTGCCTAAAACTAGGGTTGACTGCACAGTTGAGGATCTGAAGAAATGGGAGAAGAATGCCAAGGCCAAGAAGTGGCTAGTGTGTGGACTAGGCCCAGATGAATACAGCAGAATCCAAAGCTGCACCACCGCCAAGAAAATCTGGGATACTCTACAAGTGGCATATGAAGGAACAACTCAAGTGAAGAGGTGTAGAGGTACATTGCTATACTCTCAGTATGAAAACTTCACTATGAAGGAAGGTGAACTAATTCAGGAGATGTACACAAGGTTCACAACCTTGACTAATGAACTCAAGTCTCTTGGAAGAGTTATCCTTGAATAAGACAAGGTTGAGAAGATCATGACAAGGGTTCTACCTATCTCCTGGGAAAGCAAGATAACTTCCATTCAGGAATCCAAAAATATGGCAACCCTTAGACTAGATGAGTTGATTGGCAACCTTACTGCTTATGAACTCAGAAGGAAGACCATGAAAATGGATGCCCCCAAGAAAGAAAGAAGTCTAGCACTAAGGATCACAGAGGAAGAATATCTGGAGGATGATGAGATGGCCATGATCACCAAAGAATTCAGAAACTTTCTCATGAGGAAGAAAGGCATCTCTAGAGGGGGAAACTTCAACAAGGCAAAGGCTCCTGAAAGGCCAGCTAATGAGGGATGCTACAAGTGTGGAAAAACTGATCATCTCATCAAGAATTGCCCCCAGTGGGAAGTAGAATGGAGGAAGGAGAGATATGAAAGAAATAACGGGAAGAAGGAACTGGTCCAACCCAAGAGAACTACTACAAAGGCTATGGTTGCTGCTTGGGGGGAAAGTTCAGATGAAGAATCAGAAGATGGTGAGACAGAAGATCAAGATCTCATGGCAATTGGAGAATCTGATGAGGAGACTTATGAAGAACCACAAGTAAGTATCTCACATCTTAAAACAAAAATAAAGTTCTATCTATGGAGAAACTCTCTGAGTTGCTACTTGACTTCATTGATGATTCTGAGGAGAACTATAAAGAGAAAGATCAACTATCTAAAGAGTATGCAATGCTGAGAGCAAAATACATTGACTTGGAAATAAGAGTCAGTGAATCTGAAAGGAAAAACACTGTCTTGATGAACCAGGTTCAACCACTCGAAACAGAGATTCTAGAACTAAAATCTGAAAATTTAAAGTTAAGACTAGGATCCAGTAAAAAGGTAGTTGATCACTCTCATAAGAAGTTAGAAGAAGACTTAGGTAAATTGACAGATAAAATGTATGCCAAAGATGAGCAGATAAAGTCTCTTAATGAAGGACTTGACAAAGTCAAACATGAATTTGATAGAACACGTAAGTGGAATAAGTCTCCAGATGCTTAAATATGGCTCCAAGAGAATCATACTAGCAACCAGAGAGAGCTTGGTTTTGGGAGTCAATTGCCTAAATGGGATCCCAAAAGAAAGTATCTCACTCTCCCTGAAAATAAAATTTGCACCCATTGCGGGAAGACTGGCCACTCTAAATATGAGTGTTCTGCAAAAGAAAAGGCCAGTCAGAAAAATAAGAGATTCATTAAAAAGAAAAATTGGCTACCAAATTGGGCCAGAAAAAATCTTATTCATCCATTCTCTCATGGAAAGGGACCCAAACTAGTTTGGGTTCTTAAAACAAAACCCTGATTCCTTTTGAAGGTAAAAGTGAAGGGAGGCAACCAGTTTTGGTTTTTGGATAGTGGCTGTTCTAAGCATATGACAGGGAACAAGGAATGGTTCCTTTCACTTGAAAACATCAAAGGAGGAAATGTCTCCTTTGNGGCTGCTCAAAGCATATGACAGAGAACAAGGAACAATTCCTTTCACTTGAAAACATCAAAGGAGGAAATGTCTCCTTTGGAAATGGAAAGAAAGGTGAAATAATATGGGTCGGCAAGGTAGGTAAATATGACACACGTTCAATTGAACATGTGTATCTGATAGATGGCTTGAAATATAGCCTTATCAGTGTGTCACAACTGTGTGACAGAGGTAACCTTGTCGCTTTTACTTCCACAAAATGTTTTGTGATCAACCTGCTTACTGACAAGATTGTTTTGCAGGGAAAAAGAATGAACAATATCTATGTCATTGACTTGTCCACACTGTCTGACAATGAACTCACTTGCCTTAGTGTGTTGGACAGTGATCCCCTCCTGTGGCACAAAAGACTTGGTCATGCAAGTCTAACTCAACTTAACAAGCTGGTCTCTAAGGACTTAGTGGTAGGGCTTCCTAACATTAAGTTCAAAGAAGACAAGGTTTGTGAGGCATGTGCAAGGGGGAAGCAGGTAAGGTCTTCTTTCAAAAGTAAGAAAATGGTCAGTACCACCAGGTCGTTGGAACTGGTTCATATGGATCTGTGTGGTCCCATGAGAACTCTAAGTAGAGGTGGAAAGAGATATGTTATGGTACTAGTAGATGATTTCTCAAGGTTCACTTGGACCTTGTTCTTGGCATCTAAGGATGAAGCATTTGAAATGTTCACCTCATTTGTCAAGAAGATTCAGAATCAATTAAGACATCAACTAGCATCCATTAGATCTGACCATGGTACTGAGTTTGAGAATGCTAAGTTTACTGAGTTCTGTGATGAACATGGTGTGAATCACAATTTTTCTGCTCCTAGAACCCCACAGCAAAATGGGGTTGTTGAAAGGAAAAACAGAACTCTTGAAGACATGGCAAGAACCATGCTTCTATCAAGCAAACTACCTCACAGCTTCTGGGCAGAAGCAATTAACACTGCATGTTATATTATCAATAGATGCATGACCAGACCTATGGTAGAGAAAACTCTCTATGAATTACTTAAAGGGAGAAAGCCCAACATATCCCATCTTATGGCTTTTGGATGCAAGTTTTATGTGCATAATAAGGGCAAAGATTCTTTAGGAAAATTTGATCCCAGAANAATGACTACATTGAAGCACCTATGGGATATGGAACAGGTGATGGACCAGGTCCAACAACCCCACGCAACTCAACAGGGGGAATTCCTTATGAAAATACTGGCCCTGATCCTGTTCCACTGTAACAAGATAACTTGGAACAATCCAGAAGTGAACAACTGGCTCTCAAACCACACAGATATCAGATTTCTCACCCTCTTGAGAACATCATAACAGACCTGAGATCTGGAATCAAAACTAGATCCTCCTTGAAAAATCTGTGTGCGTTTGATGCATTTCTATCCATGATTGAACCAAAGAACGTTGTTGAAGCCCTGAAAGATGCTGACTGGGTAACTTCTATGGAAGAGGATATGAATCAATTTGAAAGAAGTCAAGTATGGCACTTGGTACCCAGACCACTGGACAGATCAATAATTGGCACCAAGTGGGTCTTCAGGAATAAACTCGATGAGGATGGAACTGTTACTAGAAACAAGGCAAGACTGGTTGTTCAAGGATACAACCAAGAAGAGGGAATTGATTATGATGAGACCTTTGCTCCTGTGGCAAGATTGGAGGCAATCAGACTTCTTATAGCATTTGCTGCACACATGGAATTCACTTTGCATCAGATGGATGTAAAGAGTGCCTTTCTCAATGGCTATTTGAAGGAAGAGGTATTTGTAAAACAGCCTCCTGGTTTTGAAAGCAAAGAATCACCTGATCATGTATATAAACTTGACAAGGCTCTCTATGGTCTCAAGCAAGCACCTAGAGCTTGGTACGAGAGATTGTCAAAATTCCTGCTGGAACATGGGTACAAACGAGGCAAAATAGACAGTACTTTGTTCTTAAAGGAAAAGGGAAAAGATCTTCTGATTGTACAAATATATGTTGATGATATCATATTTGGGGCAACAACTGAGAAGCTCAGCAAGGAATTTGCTACATTAATGGGGAGTGAGTTTGAAATGAGTATGATGGGTGAGCTAACCTTTTTCTTAGGTCTGCAAATCAAAGAAACTCCACATGGAACAATGCTTCATCATCAAAAGTATGTGAGAGAACTCCTCAAGAAGTTAAAAATGGAAGATTCAAAGGAGATAGATACCCCAATAGCCACAGCTACAAAATTAGATGTGGATGAACCTGGTTCATCCGTTGATCAGAAGACGTACAGAGGGATGATTGGATCTCTACTATATCTTACTGCAAGTAGACCTGATATTGTGTTCAGTGTGGGACTATGTGCTAGGTTTCAAGCCAATCCAAAGGAGTCCCATCTCACTGCAGTGAAGAGAATTTTGAGATATTTGAAGGGCACTACTGATTTGTGCCTTTGGTATCCTAAAGGTAGTAATTTTGACCTTGTAGGATATGCTGATGCTAATTATGCAGGTTTCTTGGTTGACAAGAAAAGTACTTCAGGCATGGCTCACTTTTTGGGCTCCTGCCTTGTATCTTGGGCTACCATGAAACAAATTTTAGTAGCCTTGTCTACTGGTGAGGCTGAATATGTGGCTGCAGCCTCTTGCTGTGCTTAGTTGCTGTGGATTAAGCAACAACTCCTGGACTTTGGTATAAATGTGGGATGCATTCCTATTTACTGTGATAACACTAGTGCATTAGTATGACTAAGAACACAGTTCATCACAAGAGAACTAAGCACATAGATGTTAGGCACCATTTCCTGAGGGATAATTATGAGAAGGGGATGATCTCAATTGAATTATGTGCCACTGATCATCAAATTGCTGATATATTTACCAAAGCATTGAGTAGGGAGCATTATGAGAGAAACATGCTTGAATTAGGGATGATTAAGATCACCTATTGAAAAAAAAAGGAGAAAGGAGGAAGTTTTATGGCTAGAAATTTTAATTGGGTACTTAATCAGATTAATCATTGCTCAGCACTATGTCTTTGTTGTCATACTCTTATGCCATGTATTAATATGATTCCTTAGTTGCTAATGATGTTTCTCTATTTGTGAATTGAGGCAAAATAATGTTTTTTAACAGGATGAACCTGGTTCATCCATGCTGGTTTACATGACTAACAAGGTACGTTTTCATGTCCATACATGTATTAATTCAAGTACAATCATACATGAGTAGGACTCTATCCTTTAATGGTTCAGTTCAAATTCTCGTAATTACCCAAATAATGAACCAATTTTAAGAAGTTCCGTCACATTAAATTATCCTAGCTTTAGGGGGAAAGAAACGGTCTAATCAATATCAAATCACTGACAATCCTTAATCGTTTAGTATCCTACTTGTGTTAATACTCGTCTGTTATAATCACCCCAGCCACAAGTTATAAATAGGCCATCATTATCCATAGTGAATAAAGCTATAGATGAACCCTGTTCAAGTCATTCAACACTCAAATCTCCACTGTCTTTTTCTCTCTCTTCTTTTTCTCTCAAAAATTAAAAATGTCGTCTGCTTCATCTGATTCTCAAAATCGTGACTACGATGAAGGAGTATATAAGTCTGATTCCCCACCGGTATACAATTATGAATCTTCTGAGACACCTGAAACCCTTGAATACCATGATGCTCTTAAACCTACACCAAACCCTATCCCAGCCCCAAAACCCCGTCGTGTCAAGGTTCTTGCACGAAAATTTGTGATTTCAGGGTCACGAGCAAAGTTCTTGGAAGATCTATTATAGGCTGAAGAAGAACCCACACCTAAATCATCCAGTGAATCATTTAAATCAGCACATGAGGACGATGCACCTGGTTCGCCAAGTGATAAAGAAAGGTAATACTGAAGTTACCTCTGTGTTAAATTCTGAAAATAAATTTGTGCTGGTTGGGTCTGTGGTGGATGTGGAAGTGCCAAGAAGGCCAAGAAAAACTGGGAAAATTCTTGAGAATGGGGGAGATGTAGGTGTGAGGGGATATGGGAAGGATGGTTCCATACTTAGTATGTGTGGCCCCATTCCAGAGAATCTTGAAGATGATGTCGTAGTGATAGAGGGAACTAATGAAGTGGTGGAAGCTGCTGTTGGATTAGAACAACTTATGAAGGAGATAGATGATCGTGTTTCTTCTGGGGAAGAAACCTTGGCTGAGAGACTTAAGAAACTAGGGGACTCATACAACCCCAAGAAGAGAAGGACTCCCAAGTCCATCAAGTCTAAGGCCTCAAAGAAAAGGAAAACTGGTGAGTCTGTTGGTGTACCTGTTCCAAGGGTACGAGCTACGAGAAATACTGTTTGTGAAGAAGAGGAGAAGCTGGAAAAAGCTCTGCAAGAGAGAAAAATAAAGAGAGCTGAGAAAGGGAAAGAAAAAGTGGGGGAGCCTGTTGAGGCTATTGCTGTTGATGAGATGTTGGACCTGGTCCAACAAGATGAAGAGGTTACACCAGTGGTGGTCAAGACACCCAAGGAAAAATTGACTAAGACTTACTCAAAGAAGTCAGCACCTATGTCTGCCACCACCGTGGGTACATCTACGAGGACACGGTCTAAGGTAAAGTCGAAGAACAAAGTTCAGATTGTTGAGAAAGATAATGATCCTGATTGGAGTGGAGATGATGAGAAGGAGGTTGGAGAAGTGTCGATTGATAGAGTTTCCTTGTTTGGAAAGCGATATATTTTGAAGGGAAAGTTACTGAAAGACCTGGAGGAGCTGGGTATGAGGTACTTAGTGGATTTTCTGGCAGCTCAAGGCTGGAAGGACATGGTCCTTACCTTGGAGGGGAGGCTGGTCATAAATGAGGTAGTGGAATTCATGGGGAATGCAACTGTGATTGGAGGAAGGGTTACAACATTGGTCAGGGGAGTTGAAGTCTCCTTTGACGCTCAAGAACTGGGAGTCATTCTAGACATTCCATCTGAGGGATATGACAATTATACAAGGCAGAGATGGCCTTGCTTGGATGGAATGGCCTCAGCACTTACCATCACCAGATTCTTTTGGGACAATGAAGAAGAGCCTGAGCCCAGGGCAGTGTACAAAAGCGAGATGAAGCCTGAACACAAGTTGTTCTTTGAATTTGTTTAAAGTTCTGCTGCCAAGACAAGAACACAGGCACATTGCCAACTATATGGATCTAGCACTCATAAAGTGCCTATATAGAGCAAGCATATCAATTGGCCATCTTTAGTCATCCAGCTTTTGGACAGGGTGGTAAATGGCATCAAGGCCCATGCGATTCCTTATGTATTTATACTTACTACAGTTCTGGGTCATTTTGGAGTTCCCACAAAGAAGGCTGAAATGGCTACTGCTAAGGATTTCTTTGGGAAGGAAACTTTGTTGTCATGTGATTACACTGTAAGTGCCCTGGTAGATTAACCTGGTTCATCTCTGAAGCAACCGGTCAATAGCAAGGTCCGTACTCTGGTGCAAGAAAGCGAGCAAAATGATATGGAGATCCTTCACTTGAAGACTCTCTTAGTTGAGGTGGAAGGTGAGCCTGATGCTCTCAAAGCTGATTTAGCCAATGAAAAGGAGAAAAATAAGGGTGTCTTACACCAAATGCTGTCTCTTCTCCAAACCAAGAATCCTGCCTCTTCTGCACCACCCCAAACTTAGGAATTTCCAGAACTACCCCCTCCTATCCTATTAGGTGCCCAGTTCGGGACTGTGTCTAGTTGTTTGTTTCAGTTTTTAATTTTGTAGTGCTCATGTTTTGGTTATTTTTTATTTAATCTGTTGTGGTGTTGATCAACCATGTTAATTAAATGAAAGTTTGGTGTTTTGACAAATGTCTCTGTTTATAAGTTAGCTTACATTATTGGTTTCTTTTGTTGATTAATCATGTTTGCACCTGCAGTTGCCTAAATTGTCCATGAGTAAGAATTAATTACTGGTAAGTATCATTTTGCAACTTTTCGATGATGCCAAAAGGGGGAAGATGTGTTGTGTTGTTCAAATTTTTTAAAGTGATATTTATAACCTAATGAAGCTGGTTCTTGATGATTAATGCTCACAAAAATACAAAGTGTTGGATGTGTATACAGGATAAATGCACAAAGTTTGTCATCATCAAAAAGGGGGAATTTGTTGGCCCATATCACTGAATGGGTTTTGAAGATTGACAAAAGGCGTCCAGTTGAACTAGGTCCATCATAGCATGCACTTCTGAATAAAGCAGTTGGATCACAAATCGTACAAGTCTAGGAGATATCAGTGATTGCTAAGTATCGAAGAACTAAGAGAATGACTCCTAATACGAAAATGTTGCAAATTGATAGAGAAGACAGAAGTTGATTTCAGCTAGGACAGAAATAGAGGTAGGAAGTTGAGTTACAATCAAACTCGTCTACCAAGGAAGAGTTGGATCAAAATTGTATCATGGACTCAACAAACTGTCTCTATAAATAATCGAAGTATTACTGCTGAAAGAGGTGACGCACAAGTGCTAAAGTGAATCAAGTTCTGAAGCAAAAGTCCTAGCGATTTTGCAAGCAGAATTATTGTGTGATACAAAGGCTACAGTTCAACTAGAAGGAACAGTTTCATTGTTTGTATATTGAGTCTAGTTTATTGTAGTAGGATTTTAAAAATTGTATCTTATCAGCTTTCATAGAAGCAATTGTAATAGGTACACATTGTTCAAGTTAGAGTTAGCTTGAAATCTGTAGAAATTAGCTAGAGGCTAGTTGATACAAAGAGCATTAGATTTAGTCCTAGGATTACAAAAGAGTTTACTTTGTAAGTCCGTTTTGGCTCAGAGTTTAGTGAAGAGTTTTGAGCAAATCCTACTGAGGAGTAGGCCATGGTTTTTTCACCTTTTAAGCCAGGTGTTTTCCACGTAAAAATCCCTGTGTCTTTACTATTACTGCTTAATTATTTCGCAAATTCTAGTAAGTAGTAGACTAAGAAGAACCAGGTTCTTCTTATTAGTCAGCACTCGAAAATTGGGTACTGCACAATTAACTTGTAATATTGTGTAGTATTGAAGTCTAAAACATCACACGTGATGCTGCTTCTTATACTGCACATGTTGTTACTCCTACTGCCGTTCCTCATGAAGAGGCTTGCTCTTCTAGTGGGAAGAATAGGCATGAAGCAGGTTTTAATTGAAGTCTCCGATTTTGTCAATTCGCTAAAGAAGTCCAGACAAATTGCGGTTTAATTAAAACCATTGATAGTTCCTACGGAGAGGGAAAGTCTTAAGTATCATTGCTGCATCACCTTAATGAATGATGTTATCCACTCTGCCCTTAAGTTTTACCTCTCTTCTCTTAATTCTTTTGCTTCCATTTTCTTATAAGTTTGTAATCGTTCTACCTTGCATTTCTTGCAGATTAATTTAACAGGTACAGAGCTGATGAGGAGGATAGCATGGACTGAGAAACAAGTTGCTGAGTTGCATACTGAAGATGACAATTGGAAGGAGCAATTTGAGAGCCTTCAACTGGAAAAGGACAAGCTTGTTGAAGAGAAATGCTCCTTGGAGAAACAACTAAATATCACCATTGTTAAACTGATTGTTTTAAAAGCTTCCTCTAATCAAGTTGAAAAGGAGAAGGATAGGCTGCAATCCTCTTTTGTTGAGCAACACTCAAGGTCCACTAACGAAATTAGAAGCTTGAAAGAGCTTTTAAATCAGATGGAAATGTACGCGGGTGATCTGGTTCTGTCATTGACTCAAGCTCAAGAGGATCTTCGTTCCTCTATAACAGAGTTAGGTTCCTCGAGGCTACCCTAGAGCCTTTGAAGGAATCCTATGAAGCCTCCAAAGCTGAAAAAGAAGACTTGAAGGCAGAGATAGAGTAACTGGAGAAAAACTATGAGGCTCTTGAAAACAAAATAACACTTGATGTTAGTTGGGCTTTCTTAAACACCCATCTAGAAACTTTGATCTAGGCTAACCAGGAAGGTTTTGACCTCGAGGATGTGACAATTGAAAGCATTCAACAACGTCAATTTTCCTCAACACCCGAGGATGTAAGTTCCAAAGGTGATAAAGACGGTCCCGAAGTTGATCAAGTTGATGCCCATCCTTTGTCTTCTCCTCAAGTTGATCCTTCCACACTTGCTGATTATGCTCCTTGGTTTTTCACCTTTAACTCTAGAATTTTTGTTTTATTGGTGTTTATGAAACATTTTGTTTTTGTTTTTTATTTGAAGTTGATTTCGGGAAACTATTGCTCCCCTATTTTTGGATATTAATGCTAATATTACTTTGTTGCTTATCTTGTGTGTGTTTTTTGCTCTTGAGTTTTCGAGGCTTTTCTTGCATTTTGTCACGACCCAGTTCTAACCATGTCGTGATGGCGTCTATAGTGATACAAGGCAAGCCTATTTCCCAAAATATTACTACTAATTTTAAATATAAGAATTTAATAGAAACATAATCAATAATTGAAGTTTTCATAAACTAAATCAACTCTAAATATAATTATAGAAATTGCGGAAACGAGCCCCAAACATCAGGGTGTCACCAAGTCATGAGTGTCTAAGAACTAAGATATATATATAAAATGTCTAACTATCAATACAGTCAAAAGAAGAAATAGATGACAAAAGGAGTAACAAGGTCCTGCGGACGCTAGCAACTATCTTGGAGCCTCCAAAGATAGTCGTCCTGAACCCAACGATCACCGTGCTCTAACTCACCTGGATCTGCACATAAAGTGCAGAGTGTAGTATGAGTACAACCGACTCAGTAGTAACAAAAATAACTAAAGAACTGAGTAGTAGTGACGAGCTAAGCAGAGCAATGCAATTATTTATTTTCATAATTTAAGGATAAACACGAGTAAGCAAGTAAATACCATAATTCAGTAGAAGCTACAAGGCAATTAATAGGTAAATGCAGCAACACCAAAAGTAAGTGAAACCTCACATAAATTCCACTAACTCTCTCAGCACTCAACACTCGGCACTCGGCACTCGCACTCAGCACTCAAAACACACACTCAATAGGTACATGCGCTCACTGGGAGTGTACAGACTCCAAAGGGGCTCATACAGCCCAAGCGCTATGCAAGGACAACTCACGTGCTGCACGGACAACTCACGTGCTATAATATCAATATCAAGATCTACATGGACAAATCACATGCTGCACGGACAATTCACGTACTATCATTTCATATCTGGATCCGCACGGACAACTCACGTGCGGCACAGACAACTCTCGTGATATAATCAATACATCTCAACAGGCCCTCGGCCTCACTCAATCATGTACCTGTCTAGCCACACAATTCTCAACAAATAAGGGGACACAACCCACATCAAGTATCGTAGCATATTAACAAAATAATAAAGACTGAGGTAAACATGAACAATAGTTTCTATGACTGAGTGCAAATAATGTGAGCATGAATAAAGCCTAAGCATGATCTCTAACACGAAAGCAGGCAAGTTCAACAACAAGTAAATACATAAACACAGATAATGTCCATTTGGCCTCACAGCCTCACGGGACGGACCAAGTCTCTATCCCTCGCGGTATACACCCACACGCCCGTAACCTAGCGTGGGTATCACCTCCAAACAATCATATGATATCAAATTCTCCGGGTTTATACCCTCAAATCAAGAGTTAAAACTATGACTTACCTTAACATCGTAAAATCCTACTCAGGGATGCCCTCGTCTTTGGACTCATTCTCCAAAAGCTCCGAACCTAACCATAATCAGAATAATGCTATCAAAATAGGCTAAAGAATAGAATTCCACAATAAAAACTACATAATTAGACCAAAAATCCGAAATCGGCCAAAACCCGACCCCCGGTACCACATCTCGAAACCAGTCAAAAATAAAAGAATTAGAAACCTTGTCCTCTCCCGAGTCTAAGCATATAAAATTCGTCGAAATCGGACTCCGTTTGGTCCCTCAAATCCCTACCTCAAACTCTTCAAAACTCAAGCCCGAACTCTCTAAATTTCACCCTAAACTCCTACAGTTTTCATGGCTAATCAGTGGAAAAACATCATAAACACGCGTGAATAAACCAAGTAACCTACCTCAGTGATACCTTTTGATTATCCATCGAAAACACTGCCCTACGCTCAAAACCCGTTCAACAATGGTGGAAAAAAGGCAAAATTTTGCGAAGTGCAACTTATATAGGTTCTGCCCAGGGGTTCCGCACCTGCGACCCCCTTCTTCGTACATGCGGTTCCGCATATGCGGTCCCAGGTGCGCATCTGCGAAAACCACTTAACCGACCAGGCTTCGCACCTGCGGCAGCCCCTTCGTACCTACGGACTTGCAGGTGCGACCACACTTCTGCACCTGCGCTCAATTCCCAGGCTTCCATCTCCGTATCTGCGTCATGCCCTCCGCACTTGTGATCATCGCACCTACGACTCCCCATCTGCAGGTGCGGCCACACCAGAATAATTACACCAGCTGATTTTCAGCAATTCAAACTTCACAAATTCAATCTGTTAACCGTCCCAAACACACCCGAGTCCCTCGGGACCTCAACCAATAATTCTAACAAGTCATATATCACTACCCGAACTTAGTCGAACCTTTGCAACACCCAAAACAACACAAAAACACCAAATCAACCTCGGATCAAGCTTAAGAACTTCTAAACTTACAAAATTCTCCAACGACGTCGAAACCTATCAAACCATGTCCGAATGACCTCAAATTTTGCACACACGTCACAAATGACACTATGAACCTATTCCAACTTCTAGAATTCCATTCCGACCCCGATACCTGCTTTTCCACTGCCGACCAAAATCGTCAAATTTCCAACTCTTGCCAATTCAAGCCTAATCCTACCACGGACCTCATAATTAGATTCAAGACACACTCCTAAGTCTGAAATCACCCCGCGAAGCTAACTGAATAATAAAAATCCAAATCCGAATTCGTTTACTCAAAGGTCAACTTCCGGTTGACCTTTTTTAACTTAGCTTTCTAACTAAGAGACTAAGTGTCTCATTTCACTCCAAATCTATTCCGGACCCAAACCTACCAACTCGATACAACTCAACACAGCTGAACAACAATAAAGAAGTAGGAATGAGGAAAACGGGGCTATAACTCTCGGAACCACCGACCAGATCGTACATCCTCCCCCACTTAAACATACGTTCATTCTCGA
The DNA here is from genome assembly GCA_005239495.1 of Nicotiana undulata. NCBI lineage: Eukaryota > Viridiplantae > Streptophyta > Magnoliopsida > Solanales > Solanaceae > Nicotiana > Nicotiana undulata. Next base: position 57,062 of record ML282797.1, on the reverse strand, counting down.
ATGTGCCAAGAGTTGTTGCAAAAACCATCAACTGCCGTATAACCTTACCACGCACAAACCCAGGGGTGATCCCACATCACCCTATCCCATATATGTCCGATAACGCAACATAACTGAGATTATTCTCAATTCAACAAAGACCACAAGCCTTAGAATCAAATTGCCAATCATTCGGAATTTCTTACAAGATCTGAATCCTGCAACCCACACAGGGTATAAGTTTGAACAAATTGTATCAAGCCATAACCATAACCAAAGACACAATCGCATTATGTACCTCATAACTAAATTACTCATAGCAGTAAATCTCCGATCATAGTAACTGCTCAGAACAACCCAATGCCGGTAATATACCTCATATCTAGCAAAACTCTCACTATAAGTCATTCGTACATTGCCGACAATGAAAGAACACACGAAAACTCATAATAATTCATCAAATCAACAAGTCGTGGAGCTCCCTATCTTTCAACAAGAACCATAGCCAATTCCTAAGTCAACTTCTGATATTATCCTTCCAAAATATACCGCAATCAAATCCGATGGCACCCATCCTAGATCTAACGACTTCATCTTATCGAATACCAACTATTCTACTGACACGCAACACCAATACTACCCAAAGCAATCAAAATGTACTCAATAGAAAAAAAATGACTCAATCAAGAGAACCGTCCTGCAAGCTCAACGGGTACCCCCCACCACGCAATTATAAGAACCCATCACACACCGTAGAACCATCACCCGACTCTAATAAAAAGGTTTGTACATCAACATGACTCCGCTGCAATGCGCGACTCCATCCAAATGCTGGTCCATATCATATACCTCGAGCCACCCTACTAAGAATTAATAACCACGCAAAATTCAACATCCAATACTCAAAGTGCATTACCATAATTACGGAGAATCAGACGATACAATGCCATATAAAACCCGGAAGGACATAACCGCCACACCCTCAATTATGCAATAACCCATTATTCATCTCACTCAAATCTTGCTATAAGACCACCATAGAACCGCACCATGTGTGCCCAAAACCAATGAATCACATCTCCTCGCGGCATGGAAGAGTGACACATAAATCACTTCAGAAAATGAATAAGTTCAACAACAACTGAATGACACATCCCTCAGCAATAACATTTGGGAACCAACCAATCAGACTCAGTATAGAATACACATCCCTAATTGGGCCTTCCAATGGACCCCCAAATCGACTCTGCCACCCACGAATAGATTAATAACCCTTCGAAAGTCCATAATAACTGAGTCACAACACACACTATCCTGTTACTAAAATTGTCTACGTTTTCACATTCCACAGCCACGAAGCAATCCACTCGCTAGAACTCCAAGTCTCCAAATCCATAGAACATGCAAATTACCATCTCTGATCTCAAATTTACCGCCTTAATTCCCACACTTTTCCAATTATCCGGTCATTCCATGAGGAATACTTCTAAAATCCTTCTGTGCCACAAGGCAAAATTTTGAACTCCAGCAGTCGATAAAATAAGAGAGAGTCGTAATACCAATGAAGTATAGATAACTCAAACACATCGGCCCTTTATGAACGTATACTCTCATCAAACCATACCACTTAGTAATATCATTTACCTACTCATCTGAAATTGTCCATGCTACCTAAGAATTTATGACTTCCCTTACTAAACTGAACCGTGTCCTTACACATGCAAACCTCAATCCTACGCAACATATCGCATATATTATGCCATCCTACGATAAATGTGAGAACTTCATAATCCACTCCGAGTTACAAAAAACTACGTACTCATCTAGCCATGAAATTTCCATTTGATCCCATCGATGAGAAAAAATCACTATGCATCACATGCTCCTCACGCCAGTAGAAAATACTCATCTCTAACCGTGGTAGAAACCATCAAGAACTCTCTCCGAACCCCAATGTCACAAAATCAAACCATCAGGACTGAATCCTTCTAACTCAACCAAGCTACGCATGCGACCAAAAACCCAAGGACATTGCCACGAAACACCTGTAGAACTTATTACCTCATACACACCCAAAGAATTAATCATACCCATTACCATGCCGATCCAACCTACTACCAAGATGTCCTATCTATCCGAGTTCCTCTTGAAATTACTTCAAATTGATACTTCTCCCCGCCATAACACCACAATCCTCAACCCATACTCACCATACGAGACCCAATCATAAAACCTCACCTCCCTAAGGCTCATAAGTCACGTAATACTCTCTTAAATATAATCAAAAGTACCGCATTTAGAATACTTATCGTGAAAGGCTTCTTGTAAATCTAAAGCCATTACCTTCACCTCCCTAATACCGATAAGTAGAATCCATAATGATATAGAAATGCCATAAGTCTTGACACCTTCCAATGTAAACTCCAGTTTCCATCCAAATACACATCTTGAAGATCCCCAATAGTTACATATACATCTTGAACCCATTAGAACCATTCTCGGGAGTCATCCACTCTACTCAGATCTCAATTAAACCGAGCAAACGGGTCGAATGGCATGTGATCCACTAGCACACCAGCACCCAAGGGAGTAATCCACACTCCTAAGAAACCGAGCAATCTCCTACTCCACGCACACTACATCCTACACAACTAATCACTCAATTATTTCATTATTCCCACATACCCATAGAGAGTAATACATCCCATATCTAGAAATTCCCTTACTCGAGTCGTCCTCAATCTCAACCACCGTAGTCATTACTGATTCACTATTTTACCTTGAACCGAAACCATTACAACACATAATCGTGCAATCGACAGCAGAATCCCCCACTTAGCTCAAAGACATAGATCAAAACATACCATAACTCACAATGCCCACACTCTATTACTGCCATAGTTTCCATAGTGAGATTCGACTAAATCCTTCCTGAGATCCAATAACGCAAACCATCTAATACTTCAAATTATCTGCAAATCTCACATTCACCATTGTACTAGTCAGGCCAATTTCAAGAAGCTATCTAAGCTCAAATTTCTACATATATCATGTACTGGAGAAAGAGAAGTCGCTACAAAACAACATAAGGATCACACACCCTCAGGACACCCCACAGGATACAACTCCACCTACTTGGCCTCAAACTGATATCTCTTGATACTCCTCCCTAATTATAACTACTACGCAATCCCTTAACCTTCCTAAGTCTAATCTCATAACACAACAAGAAGATCTACCTCACTCCACAACTAAACTACCTGAAAGGTCCCTCAACACCCCCATAACCCGAAGCCATACACCATATCAAAGACAGAAATCAAACACCCATTAGTCCTTGCTACATCTCAAGTAAACCCTTCACGTCATATTCGGTCAACCCGAGCACAATCTCGCGCAGTCAAATAATACTCACCACATATCCATCAATTCACAAATCCCACTAATAGGGACACCAATGGACATAAAAGCACGTGCTCACACAATCGAAATCTCCGTACTCAGCTACAGACAAAAACCGGCCTCTAGTATTCTAGATTGGTCTGTCATCGACACGTCGCAATCACATCTCGCAACTCAACCATAAAATCGCAAGCCAATTATGCACATCTAATACCGAGCACTCAAGTGTGCACACGAATGTGTGGAAGGAAATTCAAAGAGTTACACTTCAAGATGAATCAATGTCGCACGATAAGGAATGAATGGCGGGATGTATATCGTAAATGTCCTGTAGCCTCTCGAAGATAGGTATGGACGTCATCATACTGATCTGCAAGACTATACTAGACCCGCTCAGGACTCGTGAGAACTATGTAACCTAAGCTCTAATACCAACTTGTCATAAACCAATTCTAACCATGTCGTGATGGCGCCTATCATAATACAAGGCAAGCCTATTTTTCAAAATATTACTAATAATTTTAACAATAAGAATTTAATAAAAACATAATCTATAATTGAATTTTTCATACACTAAATCAACTCTAAATATAATGATAGAAAATACGGTAACAAGCCCCAAACATCAGGGTGTTACCAAGTCATGAACGTCTAAATCTATGAACTAAGATATATATATATATATATAT
>ML282797.1:0-43267 GCA_005239495.1 Nicotiana undulata | reverse complement strand
TTAAAATAAGAAAATTTATATAAAAAGGGATTGGGAATACTTACCTGCTAGAATGGGGAAGAAGGAGATTGCTCGAAATACCGGGCCTGAGAGACCTTGAAAATCACTCTAATGGAAGGGCCACTTCCTCTCTCAAGAACTCTCCTTTCCTTCTATCTATTTTCTTCAGAAACTTGTTAAAATGAAAGGGGGCAGGGATTAAATGAAACTGGGTCGGGTATAAACTTTTAGAAATATAACAGATCGTGTCAGATATGCGATCAGGAACGCGATCGTATTCCTGACATGCGGTTCGCATTTTGGACCGCAGAATGGTCCCCCAGGTAGGCCAAATTTGAAAACATTCTTCCCGGGTATGCGACCACTATGCGGTCCGCATACACGTTATGCAATCGCATTGTGCGTCGCATAACACCCCTTCAGTTTGACAGTGATCTGCCCGTGTATGAGACCACTATGCGGTCCGCATACACGTTATGCGATCGCATTGTGCGTCGCATAACACCCCTTCAGTTTGACAGTGATCTGCCCGTGTATGAGACCACTATGCGGTCCGCATACACGTTATGCGATCGCATTGTGCGTCGCATAACACCCAATTTCTGGAAAAGTTAAGTTATTTCAAATCCCGTGGTATTTTTACAAAAATCAAGGTCCGATTTAAGAGTTTCTTGAGAGATATCAACTCAGGGACTTATTCGGGCGATATTTTAAGCAAGAAAATTTACGGGTCTTCACATTCTCCCCTCCTTAAAAAGCATTCGTCCTTGAATGAGGATTTTGGGAATCATTTGGTTTTTGAAAGAATGACATGCAAACCTTCCAATTTACACTAAATCCGGCATTTTCAGAAAATTTCACCAGAGGTTCCCTTGTAATTAGGCCTATCTACCTGTCAGAGAGCCCCCGAAACACATTTCCAAGCACCATTACACAAATTTTGTTATCCCTACAACTGGTATACCATTCATCACCTCAATACTTGCACATATTCAATTACCTTAACAAATACATATGGCTCATCCTCTTTTCATCACAATTTAGCATAAGACTCAATTAGTGGCATACAATTTGCACATAGCTTTGGGCCACTTCAGTGTGCCCCATACAGTTCAATCACCTCAATAGATCATAGACAAAAATGTTCTAACCATTTACCAATCTACACTACTATTAATTACTTACTTAGCACATTTGTTTCACAAACTTTTTATTTTCTTTAAAGGTGGCACACCACCTAGTTAACAACTTTGTACACAGTTTTAGCACGCATGGGAAAGTTACAATAATAAGGAAATTAGGAGAGGAAAGACAAATGGGGTGCTTTGGCACGAGTCTGAGTACAACATCAAATTGCCTTGGAACCATGATTCGCACGATCACCACTACACTTGCTCAAACAGATCAGGGTATTTTTCTTTCATTTATTTCTCCGCTTCCCACGTGGCCTCCTCGACTCGTTGACTCCGCCACAACACATTAACAGAAGCAATCTCTTTGTTTCTCAGCCTACGGACCTGCCTATCGAGAATGGAAACGGGAACTTCTTCATATGACAATTCTTCACCAACCTAAATGGTCTCAACTGACACGATGGCGGAAGGATCTCCAATTACCTTCTTCAACATAGACACGTGGAATACCAGGTGCACTAATGAAATTTCAGGGGGCAATTCAAGCCTATACGCGACTTGTCCTATCCGTTGAGCGATCTGATACGGCCCGATATACCTTGGGCTCAATTTCCCTTTCTTTCCGAACCGCATGACTCCCTTCATGGGAGACACCTTCAAGAATACCCAATCATCGACTTGAAACTTTAAATATCTCCGACGAACATCCGCATAGGATTTCTGACGACTCTGAGCAGTTTTCATCCTTTCCTGAATGACTCTAACTTTTTCCATAGCTTGGTGCACAAGATCTGGCCCTATCAATTCTGCCTCACCAACCTCAAACCATCCAATCGGAGATCTACATCTCCTCCCGCACAATGCTTCAAATGGGGCCATCTGAATACTAGCATGGAAGTTGTTATTGTAAGCAAACTCTATAAGCGGCAAGTGATCATCCCAGCTACCCTTGAAATCCAAAACACAAGACCGCAACATATCCTCAAGCGTCTGAATAGTCCGCTCCGCTTGACTGTCCATCTATGGGTGGAATGCTGTGCTGAGATTTACCTGAGTACCCAGACCTTGCTGAAATTTTCTACAAAAGTTAGTTGTGAACTGGGCCCCTAGATCCGAGATAATAGAAACTGGAGTGCCCTGAAGTCTGACTATTTCCTTGATATACAACTGAGCGTACTGTTCTGCAGTATCGGTGGACTTGACTGGCAAGAAGTGGGCTGATTTTCTGAGCCGATCAACTATCACCCAAATTTAGTCGAACTTGCGCTGGGTGCGTGGTAACCCTACCACGAAGTCCATGTTGATGATCTCCCATTTCCACATCGGTATATTCATAAGTTGAGTCAGCCCACCGGGCCTCTGATGCTCGGCCTTCACCTGCTGACAATTCAAACATCTAGACACCAAGTCCGCTACACCCCTCTTCATACCATTCCACCAATAAATCTCCTTGAGATCGTGATACATTTTCGTGGAACCTGGGTGAATAGAATACCTGGAGTTATGAGCCTCTGCCATTACCCTCTCCCGGAGATTATCTACATCTGGTACACATATTCTCCCCTAACATCGCAAGACACCGTCATCATTGCCGAGTGAAAACGCTGACGTCTCGTGATTTAAAATTGCTTCCTTTAATTGTGTTAATGCTGGGTCTCTGAATTGCTTTTCCTTGACTTCCGTTACAAGCGAAGACTCCGCTCCATTTCTCACCACGACATTCCCCTCATCTGAGGTCGAAAGACAGACCCCAAGACTGGCCAACTGATGGACCTCTCAAGTCGAAGGCCTCTGACCGGCCTCTAAATGTTCTAAGCTACCTATGGATTTCCAGCTAAGAGCGTCGGCTACCACATTCGCCTTTCCTGGATGGTACAAAATATTCATATCATAATCCTTGAGCAATTCTAACCACCTTCGCTGCCTTAAATTCAACTCCTTCTGTTTGAATAGGTACTGAAGGCTCCTGTGGTCTGTGAACACGTCCACATGGACCCCATAAAGATAATGCCGCCAAATTTTCAATGCAAACACAACCGCTGCGAGCTCCAAATCATGCGTCGGATAATTCTTCTCGTGATTCTTGAGTTGTCTTGAAGCATATGCTATAACTTTACCACGCTGCATCAACACACACCCCAAACCAATTCTCGACGCATCACAATAAACCACGAATCCCTCCGAACCTTCTGGCAAGGTTAACACCGGCGCCGAAGTCAATCTCGACTTCAATTCTTGAAAACTCTTTTCACAAGCATCGGACCACTGAAACTTAACTACTTTCTGCGTCAGCTTAGTCAATGGGGAGGCGAGAGTAGAGAATCCCTCCACAAATATCCGATAATACCCAGATAGACCCAAGAAACTACGAATCTCTGTAGGGGTCGTTGGTCTAGGCCAATCATTCACTGCTGCAATCTTTTGGGGATGAACTTGAATTCCTTCCCTAGAGACTACATGACCCAAAAACGCGACTTGATTCTAGCCAAAACTCACATTTCAAAAATTTAGCATACAGGCGGTGCTGATGAAGAGTCTGCAGAACTGCTCTATGGTGATTAGCATGATCTTCCCGACTCCGGAAGTAGACAAGGATGTCATCAATAAAAACAATCATGAAGGAGTCTAGAAATGGCTTGAAAATCCGATTCATAAGATTCATAAAAGCTGCTGGAGCATTGGTCAGCCCAAAAGACATTACCAAAACATCAAAATGGTCGTAACGAGTCCTGAAGGCGGTCTTAGGAGTATCCTGCTCCCTGATCTTCATTGATGATACCCAGACCGTAAATCAATCTTTGAGAAGAACCTAGCACCTTGCAACTGATCGAACAAATCATATATCCGAGGCAGTGGATATTTATTCTTGATGGTGACCTTGTTGAGTTGCCGGTAATCAATACACATTCGAAGTGATCCATCTTTCTTTCTGACAAAAAGAACCGGTGCGCTCCAGGGCGACACACTAGGCCGAATGAAACCTTTTTCTAATTGATCTTTTAATTGCTCCTTTAACTCTCTCAATTCTGCTAGCGCCATTCTGTATGGTGGAATAGATTGGCTGCATATCTGGCAATACATCAATCACGAAATCAATCTCTCTATCAGGCAGAATCCCAAGTAACTCATCCGGAAATACTCCCAGAAACTCATTCACGACCGGCACAGACTTGGGAGCAGGCACCTCTGAAGCGGTGTCCGCAACCCGGACCAAATGATAAATGCATCCTTTCCTGATCATTTTGGAGGCCTTAAGATAGGAAATAAGCCTACCCCTTGGCACAACATACATCCCTTTCCATTCAATGACGGGCTCGTTAGGAAATTTGAGCCTCATAATTCTGGTTCGGCAGTCGAGTTTAGCAAAGCACGAGTAAAGCCAATTCATTCCCATGATAACATCAAAATATAACATCTTTAATTCAATAAGATCAGTATGGTATCTCGACCACACACCGTGACAGCACAATTCCTATAGACTCGCACGGCCGTAATGGAATCACCAACCAGAGTCGATACTGAGAACGGCTCAAGAAGTTGTTCGGGTTTTATCCCAAAACTCGAAGCAATAAATAGAGTAACATAGGACAAAGAGGACCCCAGATCAATAAGAGCATAAACATTAACCGTTTGCACAGACATAATACCTGTGACAACATATGGAGCAGCCTCCGCACTTTGGCGACCACTCAAGGCATAGAACCGACTAGGTCCCCCTTGACCCCGTGCTCTACCCCTAGCTGCGCCGCGCCCTGCGGTAGCTGGAGGGCTTGCTGAAGATGCAGCGACTGAAGAACCGGACGGCTAAGCAGTGCTCCTACCTGTGCCCTAACTAGGCACACGACAATTCCACTGGGTGTGACCTCCCACTCCGCATCTGAAGCATACCGGAATATCCAAGTAACATGGCTCAAAATGGGACCTCCCACACTTAGGGCATGGGTCCCTCCGCTGCTGCTGATACCTCCCACCAGAACAACCTGACTGGTGGAACCTCCTGCTATCTGAACCGGGCCCCAAGCGACCTCCCTACTGATAACTGTGCCCTGATGGCGGCGCACTGGCTGAGGACTGAGCATAGGACTGAGATTTTCTCGATGACCCTCTCCCAAGGGCTGATCTTCCCCCTCTAACCGAGCTCCCAAGGTTGCCCGCTGACCGGGCCTTACAACTACTCTCTCTCTATCTCTGACCTTATCTTCAATTTTCGTGTCTCCGTAGCCTGGGAAAAACCCACAATCTTCCCGTAGTTCATATCCGAATGCAAAGCAGCTGTAGCAGCCTCATTGACAACCAAGGGACCAAGTCCCTGAACAAACCGACGAACTCTGGCCTCCATAGTCGGCATCATGTGGGTAGCATACTTTGACAAGCATACAAACTCCATATGGTACTCCCACACACTCATGTGGCCCTGCTTAAGGACCTCAAACTCTGCAGCACGGGCTGCCATAGTCTTAGTAGGCAAGAAATGATCCATGAAGGCATCTATGAACTCGTCCCACCTCGCCGTAGGGCTCCTATCTCCACGGGAACTCTCCCACATCTTAAACCACGAATATGCTGCCCCCTTTAGACGATAGGAAGCCAACTCAACTCCCTCTGTTTCAGCAACCTTCATAACCCGGAGAGTCTTGTACATTTCATCTATAAAATCTTGAGGATCGGCCTCTGGGTCGGTGCTTGTGAACTCTAGAGGGGCTAACCGCAGAAACTGGTCGATCCTAGAACCTGAAGAATCCCTTTGCTTGCTAGGGGACGCATGGGCAGCCTGAGATCTTTGGTCCTGGGAGGCCACTAACTGAGTCAACATCTGAATAGCCCCCCTGAGGTCCCATCAGAAATACTGGAACCGAAAGCTGGAACTCACGATGGATCAGGAACATCAACGGGAGGGATTTCAGTACCCTCCGCTGGAGCAGGAATAGGGATAGACTGGCCTGGCACGGAAGAGTCCGGCAAATTCAAGGTCGGGAAATCATTCTCACCCGCACCATCAGATGAAGGATGTGTGTCCACACTCGGGGTGGCATTGGACTCTAGGCTGAGTCGAGCTCTCTTCTTTGGCACCATTTACTGAATATTAGGACAACGCACGAATTAGATAAAGACATTCTCACATTTCACTCCATCGCACGATGCAGAATAACAATGAAAGGGTATTTTCCTAAAAGTCCATGCAGCCCCCTAATTATGGATGTGGTCGACAACACACCGATAAGAAGGGCTCTACTAGACACGGCTCCGAGACATCGTAGGACTCTTCTAAAACCTTAGGCTCTGATACCATGTTTGTCACGCCCCAAAATCGAGGGACGAGACCGGCGCCTAACCGGGTGATCCCAGTAAAGCGGACCTGGATTGCCTTTCCTGCCCAATGTATTACCCTGCGTTTATAACAAACATTAGTTCAAATGAGTTAGCCGATTTTAGTTTCAAAGTACATCTTACAGCATGTCTCCATTGTTTTCCTCTTTTAACATGCCAACGACTAATATTCAAACATACATAATACCAATACATACATAACTTTTCAACATGGTCCGCAGTTCCGAGTACGTATTGTTACTACCCAAAGATACATTTATGCACTACCCACATTGTGTCTACGGAGCCTCTACGAATACTAGGGAGTTTACATAACTTGCCGGTAACAAGGCCCCGGCTATACCTTTATATCATAAACAAAAGAGGGTGGTATAATCCACACACGGCCCCGAGGAGGAGAGGGGCTCATTACAACTGCTGAGGAGATGAAGATGAGGCACTACTAACGGCGGGCTGAGCTACCTACTGCGGAAAAACCTACATCCATATAAAATATGTAGCGCCCCCGGCAAAAAGGACGTTAGTACTGTGGAATAGTACTAGTATGTATGAACAAACTTCACCCCAAGTACAATCAAGCAGTACACAGATAAGAGACAGTCAATAGGATCCAACAAACATTGCACAGAAATCAAAATAACCAAAATCAAGAGTTTCACACATTCCCCTTTTCCTTTCAACACCTCCATACGAGTCTCGTAGCTTTTTATTGCAATAGAGATAATGATAACATCCCATCCTTATTACCTCGGCCACCCTTATCTCCTTCTCTCACCCTTATTGCCTCGTCCACCTTTATTACTCTGTGTTGCGGCGTGCAACCCGATCCCACCGGACAATTAACAATCACCACCAATTTGATCACAGGGATCTTCATCAGGAAGAACATAAATTCATATCACCCAACGAGTAAATCACAAATATTCTCATTATCAAGGACAATCTTTCATAATAGTCGAATAATCACGGCCACAGAAAATCTTTATCCAACAGTGAATCATATACAATATGCCGACAACATACAATTCTATTAGTATCCACGTTTCCTTTCCATTATTTACTACACATCATTTAGCACTTAGATACATTCGACAATTAGATTCGTTATCATTTCTTTAGCTTGGTAGTACATCCTTTCATACCGGGGTGTTCGACAGTTAACGAGCTTTGCACGCGATAGAGTAAGCACAAGGAATCACAATTTTACAACTTCACATAGCACGGGGGTATGTGGCAATTAACTAAGACAGTCAGAGAATAGAATCTTACGTCTCAACACATTAGAACGATAAATTCACATAATCTCAAACAAGGTACACATACCATATGCTCGAACACCAACGAGGAGGTTCTACAAGGGTTAAAATTAGCCATACATACCTGGAGTCGAGTTTCCGTTTTCAACTTTTACTCACAATCACCGAACCGACTAGTACCGTCAATCTAGTTCACAATTAAACATATTCAACTTAGAATTGGAAGTCAGGCAGGCAATTCGGACTCTCTCGCAAGCAATTTGCCAAACACTACGTGAACCCACTAGGTTACCAACCCTATCTTTGTGAAGTTTTACCCCAACCCACTCCCTCTTACTAAATTAACACCATTAATAAACATGCATGCAAGGTCTTAGTTACTAATTTCAAGAGTCAATCCATGCCAACCCTCCCTTTGTTTAAAATCAGAAAATTTATATAAAAGGGGATTGGGAATCCTTACCTGCTAGAATGGGGAAGAAGGAGATTGCTCGAAATATCGGGCCTGAGAGACGTTGAAAATCACTCTAATGGAAGGGCCACTTCCTCTCTCAAGAACTCTCCTTTCCTTCTCTCTATTTTGTTCAGAAACTTGTTAAAATGAAAGGGGGCAGGGGTTAAATGAAACTGGGGTCGGGTATAATATTTTAGAAAAATAACAGACCGTGTCGGATATGCGGTCAGGAATGCGATCGCATTCCTGACATGCGGTTCGCATTTTGGACCGCAGAATGGCCCCCCAGGTAGGCCAAATTTGAAAACATTCTGCCCGGGTATGCGACCAATATGCAGTCCGCATACACGTTATGCGATCGCATTGTGCGTCGCATAACACCCCTTCAGTTGGACAGTGATCTGCCCGTGTATGCGACCACTATGCGGTCCGCATACACGTTATGCGATCGCATTGTGCGTCGCATAACACCCAATTTCTGGAAAAGTTAAGTTCTTTCAAATCCCGGGGTATTTTTACAAAAATCAAGGTCCGATATAAGAGTTTATTCAGAGATATCAACTCGGGGACTTATTCGGGAGATATTTTAAGCAAGAAATTTTACGGGTCTTCACAACTTCGATAGCATGAAGTCCCGTTCCAGGCCAAATACTAAACTTAATGAAATCCTGATTTCCATTTCGGGCGCCGAAAAACTCCCGCGTCATCAGAAACCCAAGTCGAACATATGCCCAAGTCCGAAATCACTGTACGGAGCTACTGGAGCTGTCAAAACTCGATTCCCAGGTCGTTTTCTCAAAATATTGACCGAAGTCAAACTTGGCCAAATAGGCCAGCCTTAAGGAACCAAGGGTTCCTAAACCATCCAATTAATTCCCAAATCCCGAACCACCCGCTCCCGCGAGTCATAAAGCACGAATAGCCACTATGGAAGGTTTCATTTAAGGAAACGGGACCCTAATACGCAAAACGACCAGCTAGGTCGTTACATTCTCCCCTTCTTAAACAAAATTTCGTCCTCGAACGGGACTAGAATCGTACCTGGAGTGCTGAATAACTGTGGATATCTGCCCCGTATGTCCTTCTCGGACTCCAAAGTCGCTTCCTCAACTGGTTGGCCCCTCCACTGGACCTTAACCGCAGAAACTGTCTTAGACCTCAACTGGCGGTCCTGCCTATCAATAATGTCAACTAGCTCCTCCTCGTATCTCAACTTCTCATCTAATTGGATAGTGCTGTAATCAACCACGTGCGAGAAGTCGGCGTGATACCTCCGAAGCATGGATACGTGAAATACTGGGTGAACTCCTGATAAGGCTGGAGGAAAAACAAGCTCATAAGCAACCTCTCCAACCCTCTTCAAGACTTCGAAAGGACCTATAAACCTGGGGCTCAGCTTGCCTTTCTTCCCAAATCTCATAATGCCCTTCATCGGCGAAATCTTCAACATAAGCTTATCTCCCTCCATGAATGCTACATCATGTGCCCGCTGATCTACGTAGCTCTTCTGCCTAGACTGTGCTGTACGGAGCCTCTCCTGAATAATCTTCACCTTTTCCAAGGCATCTCTCACCAGATCTGTACCATATAGCTTGGCCTCTCCAGGTTCAAACCACCCAATCGGAGAGCGACATCGCCGACCATATAAAGCCTCGAATGGAGCCATCTCGATGCTGAACTGATAACTATTATTGTATGCAAACTCCGCTAAAGGCAAAAACTGATCCCACTGACCCCCGAAATCAATCACACATGCCCTGAGCATATGTTCTAGAATCTGAACTGTACGCTTTGACTGGCCATCAGTCTGAGGGTGAAATGCTGAACGGAAGTCTATCTGAGTACCCATCTCGCTGTGCAAGGATCTCCAGAAGTGCGAAGTGAACTGAGGACCCCGGTCTGAAATGATAGACACCGGCACACCATGCAACCGGACTATCTCACGACGGTAAATCTGAGCCAGCCTCTCTGTAGTGTAAGTAGTAGCCACATGAATGAAATGCGCCGATTTGGTCAATCTATCCACAATGACCCAAACCGCGTCAACCTTCCGCAAAGTCTGAGGCAACCCAACCATGAAGTCCATAGTGATACACTCCCATTTCCACTAAGGAATGGGCATCTACTGAAACAAGCCTCCTGGCCGCTGATGCTCGTACATAACCTGTTGACAATTAAGACACCTAGCCACATGATGAACAATGTCCTTCTTCATCCGCCTCCACTAGTAGTGCTGCTTCAAATCATGATACATCTTTGTCGCTCCTGGATGAATAGAATACCGAGAACTGTGTGCCTCTGCTAGAAACCTCTCCCTCAGGACGTCCACATCAGGAACACACAATCGACCCTAGAGTCGTAGAACACCATCCTCGCCTAAGGTAATCTCCTTGGAACTGCCCTGGACCACCGTATCCCTAAGCTCTGCTAGGCGTGGATCATCAAACTGTCGAGCCTTGATCTCTCCTAATAATGAAGATTAAGCACCCACATGAGCCAAAACTCGACGAGACTATGAAAGGTCCAATATCACCAATCGATTGGCCAAAGACTGAATGTCCAAGGCTAAAGGTCTCTCCTCAGCTGCAATGTAGGCCAAACTACCCATACTAGTTGCCCGCCTACTCAAAGCATCCGCTACAATATTTGCTTTGCCCGGATGATACAGAATAGTGAGATCATAGTCCTTCAACAACTCAAGCCACCTCCGCTGCCTCAAATTAAGGTCCCTCTGCTTAAGCAAGTACTGCAGGCTGCGGTGGTCCGTATAGACCTCACAAGGTACACCATATAAGTAATGCTGCCATATCTTCAAAGCATGAACAATCACCGCCAACTCCAAATTGTGCACATGGTAATTCTTTTCATGAACCTTCAGCTGCCGCGAAGAATAAGCAATAACCCTGCCATCCTGCATCAACACACATCCCAACCCGACGCGTGAAGCGTCGCAGTACACTGTATACACTCCAGACTCAGAAGGCAATGATAAAACTGGTGCTGAAGTCAATGCTGATTTGAGCTTCTGAAAGCTCGCCTCACAATCGTCGGACCACTGAAATTGAGCATTCTTATGAGTCAATCTAGTCAATGGAGTGGCCACAGAAGAGAATCCCTCAACGAACCGACGATAGTAACCTGCTAAACCCATAAAACTCCTGATCTCTGAAGCTGAAGTAGGACGTGGCCAACTCTGAACTGCCTCAATCTTCTGTGGATCAACCTTGATACCCTCACCGGACACTACATGCCCCAGAAATTCCACAGACTCTAACCAAAACTCACACTTGGAGAACTTAGCATATAGCTTATGTTCTCGCAAGGTCTGAAGCACAACTCTCAAATGCTGCTCGTGCTCTCCTAGGCTCCGTGAGTAGATCAATATATCATCAATGAAAACAATAACGAAGGAGTCGATATACGGACTGAACTGTAGCTGATCAAACAAATCATCAATGCGCGACAGAGGATACTTGTTCTTGATAGTCACCTTATTCAACTGGCGGTAGTCAATACACATCCGCATTGACCTATCCTTCTTTTTCACAAATAAGACTGGAGCACCCCACGGCGACATAATTGGCCTGATAAATCCCTTGGCCAAAAACTCCTCAAGCTGCTCTTTCAGTTCCTTTAGCTCCTTAGGAGCCATACGATAAGGAGGAATGGAAATAGGCTGAGTATCTGGAGCCAGATAAATGCAGAAATCTATATCTCAATTTGGAGGCATGCCTGGAAGATCTGAAGGAAACACATCCGAAAACTCTCGAACGACATGAACTGAATCAATTGTAAGAGACTCAGTGGTGGTGTCCCGCACATAAGCAAGATAAGACAGACACCCTTTCTCTACCATATGCCGAGCTTTCATGAAAAAAATTACCCAGCTGAAGGCACTAACTGAAGAACCCCTCCACTCTAACCTCGGTGACTCAGGCATGGCTAATGTAACTGTCTTGGCATGGCAATCAAAGCCAGCATGATGAGGGGATAGCCAATCCATGCCAAAGATGACCTCGAAATCAACCATATCAAGCAACAATAGGTCGGCTTTGGTCTCAAACCCACAGAAAGTAATCACACAAGACCGGTAGACCCGGTCTACCACTACAGAGTTGCCCACAGAAGTGGATAGATACAAGGGAGAACCCAAAGACTCACAAATAACATCTAGAGAATGGGCAAATAACATTGAGACATATGAATATGTAGACCATTGATCAAATAGCACTGAAGCCTTTCTACCATAGACCAAAATAATACCTGTAATCACAGCGTCTGATGCCACTACAGCTTCCCTGGCTGGAATAGCATAAAATCTGGCTGGAGCACCCGAAGACTGAGCTCCCCCAGGACGAGCTGGAGCTGAACGACCCCCTCCTGACTGGCCTCCCCCTCTAGGACGACCCCTGCCAACCTGACCTTCACCTCTAGGTGGTTGTGCTGCTGGTGCTGTAATCATAGGTTGTTGGCTCCGCTGCATGACCTTGCCCCGATACTTGGGACAAAACCTCCACGTGTGGCTCAGATCCTTACACTCGAAGCAACCCCCTGGCACTACTGCTCGCTTCCCTGAAGAGGAGGAACCCTGAATAGCTGATGAGCGGTGTGAATCATCTAGTAAAGCACTGGGATAAGAACTGGAGGATCTCTGATGGCTAGAATAACTGCTGGGTGCACTCTGGATGGCTGGATGGCATGGCGCTAAACTGGGGCCTAACTGGAACAACCCTAGTAGGTACTATAGGTGCTGAATAAGAAGGCCTGCTGAACTGCACACCTCCGTACTGACACCTGGCCTTAGCTGGA
Organism: Nicotiana undulata; assembly: GCA_005239495.1. Taxonomy (NCBI): domain Eukaryota; kingdom Viridiplantae; phylum Streptophyta; class Magnoliopsida; order Solanales; family Solanaceae; genus Nicotiana; species Nicotiana undulata. The sequence goes on along the minus strand of ML282797.1, from coordinate 30,287 downwards.
GCCCCTCTGAAGTCGCCTGCAAACCTAGCCCTCTGGTCCTGCTGACCCTGCTGACCTGGCTTACCCTGCTCCCTGCCCCTCACATGGTAACCCTCGATACGTCGAGCTATCTTGACTACAAGCTGATATGGGGTACCCATCTCTACCTCTCTGGACATAGAAGTCCTGATACCCGGATGTAAGCCTGCCATAAACCGTCGAACCCTCTCAGCATTTGTGGGAAATATCATGAGATCACGGCGAGACAACTCTGAGAACCTGGCCTCATAATGTGACACAGACATCTGCCCCTACTCTATCCTCTCAAACTGACCCCGCAGCTCCTCCCTCTTAGACGGTGGAATGTATCGGTCCAAGAATAACTGAGTAAACTGCTCACAAGTAACCGGTGGCGACCCTGCTGGCCTACTGAGAACATATGACTGCCACCAGCGGTGAGCTCTACCCTCAAGCTGAAATGTCGTGAAGTCTACCCCATGTGACTCAAATATCCTCATGTTGTGGAGTATGTCCCTGCACCTCTCAATAAAATCATGTGCATCCTCTCCTCGATCACCCCCGAAGGTCGGAGGTCAAAGCTGGGTCCATCTACCCACCAACTTCTGCTAGTCTATCTCTGCAACTGGCCAGGGCATTGGTGCTGCCACCCTAGGCTGAACCCCAATCACTGGTGGAATATATGGTCCTGTAGCCTGAGCGGTAGGGATCTGAAATCCCCCTCCTTCCTGAGAAGTAGCAGGATCTGATGGAAGTATACCTGCATGTGACATAGTATCCATGAACCTCAGCATACGGCCCATGACCTTTTGGAAGCCCGACGCCGTCATAAAATCAGCTGGTGGTGGAGCTACTGAAGGCAGCTCATCCTGCTCCTCAACATAAGGATCCTCAATCGGTGCAACTGGTACAGCTCTGGGACACCCTCGCCCCTACTACGAACAAGAGCCCTACCCTTGCCCATACCACAGCCTCGAGCGGCAGGGGTAGCAGCCTTCCCTAGATCAGGAACATGTGAAGCACGCGTCCTCACCATCTGTGAAAGAGTATAATAACAGGTTTGAGTACATCATCGGTTTCACGATAGGATATGAACAAAAGGAGTTTCTTAACACCATATAGCCTCCTGAAGATAAGTACAAACGACTCTGTACCGATCCGCAAGACTCTACTGGGTTTGCCCGTGACTCGTGAGACTACGTGAACCTAAAGCTCTGATACCACGTTGTCACGACCCAAATCCTAGTTCAGGTCGCGATGGCGCCCGACCGCGGGGTTAGGCAAGCCAATACAAAACACACTAGGTGTTACCCTTCCCTTTTTTTGTTAACAATTTAATAACTACCAAATTTAAATGGATAAAACACAATAATGATAAATGATATGAGATAGAAGCACAGGTGCAGAAATCAACCGATAGGCACGTCGCAAAACCTATGTACAACCAAAACCCAAAATAAAAACTGCGTGTGTGCCAGGAACTAGTGTCACGAGTGCCACGGGCAGCTATTGAATATACAATAACTGAAATATATATACAGAGCCTCAATCTGAACAAAAGACAGAGAAACATGACAAAGAAACTCCAGGGTGCTGCCACGAAGTCGCCAAGAAGGACAGCTCACCGTGAAGTATAGCCACTCGGTCAATATCTAACACTGGACTGATAATCAGACGGACCATCCTCCAGACATGCACAATCAAGTGCAGAAAGAAAGGAAAGTGCAGCATGAGTACATACATAAATATGTACCCAGTGAGTATCCCGTCTAATCTCGAAGAAGTAGTGACGAGAGGTCGACTCGATACTCACTAAGGTCCAACAGTAATATGGTAAGTAGGATGTAAGGAAAATTGTAGGCAAGTAAAACAAACTATCAAGTACATCAATATCCGGCATCAAGTAACAATCTCAAATCAAATAAGTTTGGTATCCGCCGTGGCGTACAGCCCGTTCCCATTTGGTACTCACTCACATCGCTCCGTCGTGGCGTACGGCCCGATCCCATCCTGTAAATCTTTGTCGTGGCGTACGGACCGATCCCACCTTGTAGTCTCAATCTTGCCGTGGCGTACGGCCCGATCCCACCCTGTAGTCTCAATCTCGCCGTGGCGTACGACCCGATCCCACCCTGTAGTCTCAATCTCGCCGTGGCGTACGACCCGATCCCACCCTGTAGTCTTCGCCGTGGCGTACGAACCGATCCCATAACAAACTCTCTCATCACTCATCCGTGGCGTACAACCTGATCCCACAATATAATCAACCATCACTTTGCCGTGGCATACGGCCCGATCCCATAATATACTCTCTCGTCACTCTGCCGTGGCGTACGGCCTGATCCCACAATATAATCAACCATCACTCTGTCGTGGCGTACGGCCCGATCCCATCCCCTGATTCTCTTAATACACTTGAATCAAGCCAAGTATCACAACGTTCAAAGACAATAATAAAAAATCACAAGTATACAAGTCATATTTATCCTACAACAGGGAAAACAATGAACATGATGTGTCCTAACTACCCGGACGAAGCAGTAATTGTCACTACGTACGGACTCTCGTCACTTGGTGCGTACGTAGCCCCCAAACAAGATCACATAGCAATCAAGGTTACCTAGAGGGACAATTTCCCTCTTACGAGGTTAGAAAGGAGACTCACCTCGACGAAGAACTCCTCGGACCAAAGACCGGATAAAGAATGCGCCCAAAGCTCCGAAACTACCCTCGACGGCTCACAACTAGCCAAACATAGCATAATTGAATCAATTTATGCTCCAAGAATAAGAATTAACAAGAAATTCCAAAATATAGTATTCTTGAAGGTTTTTGAAATTTCGACCCACGGCCCACGCGTTCGGATTTTAAAAATTCTCAAAGGAATGAATTACCCGAAGCCTAAGGATCGTAATTACCTAATTTATTTAGGAATTCATGGCTAAAAGGGATAATTCACTAATTATCAAAGACCTAGGAATTTCTACCCAATTTCCCATGATTTTGATATTTTTAAGAACAAAATTAGTTGAATTCCATGAAAAATTGATAATTTAGAGAAGAAGTCACTCGCCTGAGATGATAGTGGCTTTGGACAGCCTTTTCCCTAGCTTTGAGATGCTTCAATGGAGTTTGGAAATTTGAAATGAGGAAGAAAGCCCGTAATTGGGCATTTAAATACTGCCCAGGAAAACCTTCACTGCGATCGCGACATCAGGCCTGCGATCGTAGAGAACAAATGACCCTAGCCCTCGAGAAGCACTATGAGATCGCATATATGGGGCCTGCGATCGCGGAGGGTGGTGAGGTAGGCTTATGTGATTGCAGGAGTGAGGTATGCGATCGCAGAGAAGAACAGGCACTAGCGAGGGGGGGGGGGGGGGGGGGGGGGGGGGGGGGGTAGGTGACTTGTGCAATCGCAGGGATGAGTCGGCGACCGTAGAGGGTTGGGGAGGGGACAATATGCAATCGCGGAGGGATGCCTGCGATCGCAGAGAACATTGGATGGCCCATCATAATTACTTCTTTGCGATCGCATCCTTGCTTCTGCGATCGCAGAAAAGGAAACCAGACAGAAAATTTCTGGTTTTTCTAACTTAGCTCCCGGGGGTCAAAACCACCCCTGAGCCCCCCGAGACCCTGCCCAAAAGCACCAGCAAGTCTGTATTTGTGATACGGACTCGCTCGAACTTCCGGAACATGAAAAACAATAACGGAACTCAAAATTCAACCCCAAAACCAAATTAATCAAACTTAAGAACTTTGATATTCTAGAATTCATAACATTGCGCCGAACGGGTCTATACTACTCGGAATGACCCCAAATCTTACAGACAGGTCATAATGACTATACGGAACTATTGTCACCTCGGAATTCCTTTCGGACTTCGATAGCATGAAGTCCCGTTCCAGGCCAAATTCTAAACTTATGGAAATCCTGATTTCCATTTCGGGCGCCGAAACGCTCCCGGGTCATCAGAAACCCGAGCCGAACATATGCCCAAGTCCGAAATCAATGTACGGAGCTACTGGAGCTGTCAGAATTCAATTCTGAGGTCGTTTGCTCAAAATGTTGACCGAAGTCAAACTTGGCCAAATAGGCCAGCCTTAAGGAACCAAGGGTTCCTAAACCATCCAATTCATTCCCAAATCCCGAACCACCCGCTCCCTCGAGTCATAAAGCACGAATAGCCGCTATGGAAGGTTTCATTTAAGAAAACAGGACCTTAATACACAAAATGACCGGCTGGGTCGTTACAATTGAAAATGTCACGACCCAAAATCCTTTAAAGGTCATGATGGTGCCTAACACTGCTGTCAAGCAAGCCAACAATAAACGATTATCCTAATTACTCATATTAGTATTTGAAATCATAAATTTTCTTTAGTTACATAGTACGAAATGGGATTTACAAAGTGAATGAAAATATTTTCCGCGACTACATTAATGAATAACCCGTAAGCACCCCCAAAATACGGTGTCACAAGTGCATGAGCATCAACTAGGAAGTAAAATAAAATACAACATCCGCCGGGACTTCAAATTAGACAGGAAAATAATATAAATAACTCTGAAGGAGACTCTGCCGGCTGCGGATCGTAACATGAAATGCAGCTCGCGATAAGTACTCGCATCATCCGCGCCAAAGGACCACCAGACATAAATGTACCTGTACAAAAATGTGCAGCAAGTGTAGTATGAGTACGTAAATCAACATGTACCCAGTAAGTATCTAGCCTAACCCCGGAAGAGTAGTGACGAGGGGTCGACACCGACACTCACTAGTGGTCCAATGATATCAGGTACAGTAAGAAAGTGAAAATATGAGGCAGAGTAAATAAATGAAATAAACAAGTGTAAATATGTGGTATAATTCTCCTCTTTACAGTAAACTCAATCTCTCGATTAGCAAATCCTCCTCAACCGGAGCACGCACACACACACACACACACACACACACACACATATATATATATATATATATATATATATATATATGATGAACCTCACCAAATTGGTTGTTATAATTCGAATCAGGGAAACACTCACAGATTCCCTATCTTCTTGCCAAATATTACGCACAATTCCATGAGGATATTTTATAGAAATGCCAAGGAGTACGGCCCAATCCAACTTAAACTTTTAATCTCTGCACTGCCAAGGGTCAAACAGCACAAACCATAGATGCATATATTAATCTGCCAAGACGAACATCCTGCTCCCATGAGAGTGGGGTACATAAATCCTACCGAGTCAAACAGCCCAATCCCATTAGAATAAGAAGCATAACCGGGTCCTTGACCCCCACTCACGAATAAACATGTGAGTTATAATTTTTAAGGAAAATTATTCGATGAAAACGCATAACGCGTGAGAAATCCGTACGAGAAACACCATTTTCCGTGGCAAATCATAAAACTCGCGAAAACTCTACAATAGCAAGTCTATCAATCTACGCATGTCTAGTCTCAACTCATAATGTGAAATAAAAGAATTAAACGAGCATGGATAATACCTATAGTACAAGTACAACATGATGTGAACCTAAGTCTACCTGGAAAATAACATGAATCTAAGTAAGTATGGACTCTCGTCACCTCGTACTTACGTAGTACCCGCAACAAGTTGCACTCATTAAATATATCACCTAGGGGTATTTCCCCCCTCAGAGAGTTAGACGGGAGACTTACCCTTGCTCCGAAGTTCCACAACCGGCTCCAAAGCTTTTCCAAACAACTCAAACTGATGACCATCGCTCTAAAGCTAGTCAATAAATGTGCAAATCCATAAATCAATACTCTAATACTCATTATAGTTAAATTTACAACAATTTCCAATTCCGCTCGAAAAGTCAATAAAATCACCATCGGGCCCACGTGCCTGGATTCCTAAAATTTTCAAAGACAAACATTACCCATAGCATCACAAACTCAAATATATAGTCTATTCTCAATTCCATGCCCAAATTCGTAGTTAAAATCCAAAAATACCAATATCTAGGTTTTCTAACAAAACCCCAAATTTTCCACAATTTTCCATAATTTTCATGTTAAAATCTATATATAATCCAAGTATTTAACTTGCAATAGGTGATAATCACTTACCTTGGCATGAATGATGAAAATCTCTACTTGAAGCCTCTCCAAACTCGCCCAAACCAAGAGAGAAATGAGTGAAATGGGCTAAAAATCGCTTTTAAAACATTTTGCCCAGCATAGTCGCCCCCTTCTTCGCGTTCGCGACCAAGGTTTAGCGTTCGTGAACCTTTGTTTCCGTCACCCTTCGCGTTCGCGTTCAACTAGCCGCGTTCGCAAAGGCCAACTGCTCGAGGCCCCGCTCCCTATTACTTCTATACGTTCGCGGTAATCCTCCCAGGTTCGGTTAGGCTGTTCCAAGCCCACTGACGCGTTCGCAGCCCATGCACCGCGTTCGCGATGAACAAACACAACAATCAAAAAGTCCTCCCTTCGCGAATGCGGGACATCGTTCACGTTCTCAAGGGACAACATCATAACTAGAAAGAGCTGCAGCCAAAACAACTCGAATTGATCCGAAACCACCTCGAAACACACCCGAGGCCCTGGAGACCCCATCCAACCACACCAACCAATCCCATAACATAACACAAACTTGCTCGAGACCTCAAAACACTTGTTGATGTGTATTTCAATGTTATCGATGTCCGTTTGGGATTATGAGACTCATAATAGATTCGTATGGCGATTTTGGTTGTAGAAGCGCGACCGGATGTGGATTTGTAGGTCTGTAGGTCATTTTGGGGTCATTTGGTGAAAGTTGGAATTCGAAGGTTTTTGAGAAATTTGACCGGGAGTGGACTATTTGATATCGGGGTCGGATTTTAATTCCAGAAGTTGGAGTAGGTCTGTAATGTCGAATGTGACTTGTGTGAAAAATGAGTGAAATGGGCTAAATCTTGCTTTTAAAACATTCTGCCAAGCACAGTCGCCCCCTTCTTCGCGTTCGCGTTCAACTAGCCTCGTTAGCAAAGGCCAACTGCTAGGGCCCCTCTCCTTGTTACTTCTATACGTTCGCCGTAATCCTCCCGGGTTCGCATAAGCTGTTCCAAGCCTACTCTCGCGTTCGCAGCCCATGCACCGCGTTCACGATGAACAAAATCAGCTCCCAAAAAATCCTCCCTTCGCGAACGTGGGACACCCTTCGCGTTCGCAAGGGACAACATCATAACCAACAACAGTTGCATCCAAAACAACTCGAATTGATTCGAAACAACCCCGAAACACACCCGAGGCCCTGGAGACCCCATCTAACCACACCAACCAGTCCTATAACATAACAAAAACTTGCTCGAGGCCTCAAATCACATCAAACAACATCAAAATCACAAATCGCACCATAGTTCAAGCTTAATAAACTTTAGAACTTCAACTTAGGGAATTACGGACCTACTCCAACTTTTGGAATCGGAATCCGACCCCGATATCTATAAGTCCACTCGCAGTCAAACTTCCCAAAAAGCATCGAATTTTAACTTTCGCCAAGTGACCCAAATATGACCTACGGTCCTCCAAATCCACATCCAGACACGCTCTTACGACCAGAATCACCATAAAAAGCTATTCCTAGGCTAAAAATCCCAAACGGAAATCGATAACATTAAAATGCACTTCAACCCAAATTCATGAAATTTTTCCAAACTATCAACTTTCCACAATAGGCACCATCACGGCCCATTGGGGGGAATCCGGGTCGTGACAAGTTGGTATCAGAGCTCTAGGTTGCCTAGGTCACACAATTCACGAACAAGCTTAGTAGAGTCTGAGGGATCGGTACAAAGATGTCTGTACTTATCTCTCAGAGGCTATAAAGTTAGGAACAAGTTCACTTTAACTCAACTTTGTCGTGCGATTCTTGTTATCCCAATACTGATTGAACTCTTCTATTCGTATTCTCTCGGAGATGGCGAGAACACGTACATTTTCTTCTGTTAACTAGAAACAGGATCCTCCAGCAGCAACAGATCCTACAAGGGGCAGAGGCCAAGGCCGTGCCAGAGGTCGGGCAGGAGCAGGACTCAGCCGAGTCCTCAGGCAGCAGCTCCAGCCGCGGAGCCCTAGATTGAGCTTGATGAGGGGGCTCCAACTCAGACCGTTCCAGCGGGACTAGTTCAGGTCCCAGAGGGGTTTACTGCAACCCCAGTGCTTCAGGATTCCTTGGTCCGACTAGTGGGCCTTATAGAGAGTGTAGCCCAGACTAGCAAATTCCTCATGCCAGCAACCGTATCTCAGGCTGGGGGAGGGGTCCAGACTCCTTCCACCCACACTCCTGAGCAGGTTACTCCTCAGATTCATACCCAGCAGCCAATCCAGTTGGGGTAGTTTAGCCAGTTGCTGCGCACCGCTTGTTGATAGGACAACTATGTCCTCAGATACTTTGTGGGGATTAGACAAGTTTATCAAGCTTTTCCCTGTTCATTTCAGTGGTGGAAATTCAGAGGACCCTCAAGAATATATTGATAGCTGTCATGAGGTTCTTTGAAATTTGGGTATTTTGGAGACCAATGGGGTCGATTTCTCTGCTTTCTAGATGACTGGTTCTGCCAAGAAATGGTGGAGGGATTATCTATGGACTAGACCAGCTGGGTCGCCTGCTCTTACTTGGGATCAGTTTTCACACCTCTTCTTGGAGAAGTTTCTACCTATTACTACTAGAGAGGAGCGGCGCCGTCAGCTTGAGCATCTCCAGTAGGGCAGCATGACTGTTGCACATTATGAGACTCATTTCATGGATTTGCCTCGCCATGCTACTCTCTTGCTACCCACGAAGAGGGAGAGGGTTAGGAGATTTATTTAGGGTCTTGCTAAGCCTATCAGATTGGAGGTGGCTAAGGAGACAGGGAGCGAGATATCCTTCCAGGATGCGACCAATGTGGCCCGGAGAGTTGAGGTAGTTCTTGGAGTGGGAGGTCAGGGGTCAAACAAAAGACCTCGCCATTCCGGTGGATTCAGTGGTGCCTCATCCGGAGGCGGGGTTACTTCTGGCATAGGCCATTCTTCTAGGACATTCAATTCAGCACTTCAGACGACCCATGGTGCCCCAGGTGGTCGTGGCTCTTACTTGCCTTATTCTAATCAGCCAGCTCTTATTAGTGCACCTCCTCTTCAGAGTTTTCAGGGTACTTATACAGATCGACAAGTTCAGTTTACCGACCAGCAGTCTCAACAACCAAAGTCTTGTTATATTTGGGGTGACCCGAGGCACATTGCTAGATATTGCACTCGCGTGTCGGTTAATTCTCAATATCAGGGTTCTCGTGCTATAGTTCCAGTACTAGCTGCCGCACAACCTGCCTGGCCAGCCAGGGGTAAGGGTCAGGTAGCCAGAGAGGGGCCAAATAGTTAGAGGTGGAGGCCAGCTCGCTAGAAGTTGAGGTCCACTTGTCAGAGGTCGTCCTAGAGACGCGGTCCAAGGTGATGGGGCCCAGCCCCGATCGTACGGATTTTCGGCGAGACCTGAGGCAGAGTCCTCCAATGTTGTTATCATAGGTACCATTCAGTTTGCAATATAGATGCTTCAGTTCTGTTTGATCCGGGGTCTACTTACTCTTATGTGTCATCTTATCATGCTTCATATTTGGTTGTGCCCCGCGATTCCTTAAGTGTTCCTGTTTATGTGTCTACTCCTGTGGGGGATGTTATTGTTGTTGATCGTGTGTATCGTTCAAGTGTGGTCTTTATTGTCACGCCCCAAAACCAAGGGACGGGACCGATGCCTAACCGAGTGACCCGGTCAAGCAAGCCTGATTAGTCTTTCCTACCCAACTCGTTTCTCCCCGTGTTTATAGCATATGTTATTTACATGTGTTAGTAAGAGATAATTCAAGAGCAGATATTAATAACTTTAAGTCAATTTTCTTCTTTCACCATTACAACGTTAGAGCTTTCAAAACATACATACTAATTACAATATTCGTGATACAGAATCACGGCTACGATTAAATCCAACAACTACCCAAAATATATTCACAACCCACATAAGTTTCTACGGAGCCTCTAAGAGTACTGAGAAATGAACATAGATCTGCCGGCGACAAGGCCCCGTCTATACCTCAAAAAGGGACACATGTACAAAGGAGATCAACATGTAACTACACACGGGCCTGGGAGGAAATGGGGCTCACCAGAACTGCTGAAGGGAGGAGGAGAAAGCACCACTATCGTCGATCGACGCTACTTGCTACAGAACTACCTACATCCATTTAAAAAGATGTAGCGCCCCCGACAAAAGGGTTGTTAGTACCATTGAATAGTACTAGTATGTATGAACAAACTTCACTCTAAGTAGAATTAAACAGTACACAAGTAGAAGAAAGTCATGGAAATCAACAATGCTGCACAGAAATGCAGAGAACACAAATGAGAGTCTCACAGCTTCTTATTCCACTTTCCTCCTGTTTCGGCGCGCAACCCGATCCCACCGTACAATCATATTTCACCCCTTATTCCTTCTCAACAAACCACCCTTATTTCTCCTGTTGCGGCGTGCAACCCAATCCCACCTTACAATCACATTGCACCCTTGTTCCTTCTCTACATACCATCCTTATTCCTCCTGTTGCGGCGTGCAACCGAATCCCACCGGACATAGTTTAAATAAGCAACAACAAGCAACAAATCAATCACAAGAACTCTACCACCAAGAGTATAAGTTCATAGCAACCGGAGAACCATGTGAAATCAAGGGGCACAATAACCTTTACAAAAATAGTGAGACATGTAAGGTACGCCATAACCATTTAACTTAATAAAATCAATTCACATTTCTTTCCCATCATTTACTACATAGCCTTTGGCACCTGGATACAGGTAACAATTGAGTTCGTTACCATTTTCATTCATTTAGTAGCACTACCCTTCATATCGATAAGTTCCTACATATGATGAATTTTTCACATGATAGGATAAGCATAAAGAATTATATTTCACAATTTCGAGTAACATGGTGACATGGTAAACAACTAAGAGAATCAGGGAACAAAATCTTATGGCTCAACAAATTAGAACAATCAATTCAAATATGATCAAGCAAGGAACTCATACCAAATGCTCGGACACTAGCGTGACGATTCTACAAAGATTAAAGTTAGCCATAATACCTCGATTTGGGATTTTTCCTTAGTTTCTACCACAATCACCGGACCTTCTAGCACCTTCAGTCTAGGTCACAATGTGGCACAATTGAACGTACAATTAGGAATAATGGTCATGTCTGAACTCACTTGAGCATTCTATCAAACACTAGGTGTTCTTTTAGATTAAATGGCCTCTTTTTAGTGAAAGATCACTCTAGCCCATTTCCCTTCACTAGATTATGACTAGTTGGTTACATGCAAGCAAGATTTCTACCCCCATCTTCATGAACTCACCTAACCATGTTTCATTTTTAACAAAAATCTAGAAATTAAGGTTGATGGGGTAGAAGCTTACCTCTTGTAGTGAAGAAATGGTGTCCTACTCGATCAATTCAGGCCTGAGCAGTGATGGTGGATCAAACTGATGAAGTTGGGACTCTCTCTCACTAGAACCCACTCTCTCCTCTCTCTATTTTATCAGAAAATAGTTAACATTATGAGGGATGGGTGTTATATTAGGCTGGGAGTCGGGTTTTAAAAATTAGGAAATAGGAGCCCCGATGCAGGTTTGTGGTCTGGAATGCGATCACATTGCGGTTATGAGGTCCGCCAACCTGCCGCATTATTGGCCTTCAGCTGGGCCAAAAAGAAAAGGAATATGCCCGGGTATGCGGCAGCTATGCGGTCCGCATACCTGTTATGCGATCGCATAGTGAGCCGCATAACTCCCTCCGCAAAAACTCACGTGCCATTACGCGACAACTATGCGGCCCGCATATATGATATGCGATTGCATTTTGGGCCGCATAACTGTCCTCAAAATGGGCAACAATTTGTCCAACTATACGACCACTGTGCGGTCCGCATACATTATATGCTATCGCATAGTGGACCGCAGATTCGCACCACTGGAAAAATTCTATCCTCTAAGTCTTGGGGTACTTTTCACTCCATAAAGGTCTGATTTAAGAATTTCTATAGTTATATCAACATGGGGATCTATCCAGGCATCGTTTCTAATTAAGAATTCTACCGGTCTTTTGAGTTATTGATGGTATTAAAACTAATGTCGACCTTTTACTTCCTGACATGGTTGATTTTGATGTCATATTAGGTATGGATTGGTTGTCGCCTTATTTAGCCATCTTGGACTGTCACGCCAAGACAGTGACCTTAGCCTTGCCGGGGTCGGCTCGGTTAGAGTGGAGAGGGACTCCTGGTCATTCTACCAGTAGGGTTATTTCTTATACCAAGGCTCGTCGCATGGCCGAGAAGGGGTGTTTGCCATTTTTTGCACATATTCGTGATTCTAATGCTGAGGTTTCTTCTATAGATTCGGTGCCTATTGTTCGTGAGTTTCTCGAGGTATTTCATGCAGACCTGCCGAGGATGCCACCCGATAGGGATATTGATTTTTGCATTGATGTGGCTCTAGGAACTCAACCCATTTCTATTCCTCCATACCGGATGACCCCTCCAGAATTAAAAGAACAGTTGCAAGACTTGCTTGATAAGGGCTTCATTAGACCTGGTGTCTCGCCCTGGTAGCACCAGTTTTGTTCGTGAAGAAGAAGGATGGATCGACGAGGATGTGTATAGATTACTGGCAGTTTTGATGATTTGTTTGATCAGCTTCAGGGTGACACGATGTTTTCAAAGATCGATTTGAGATTCGGTTACCATTAGTTGAAGATTAGGGCATCAGATGTTCCTAAGACAACATTTCGGAAGAGGTATAGGCACTATGAATTTCTGGTGATGTCCTTTGGCTTTACTAATGCCCCCGCAATATTTATGGACTTGATAAATCGGGTTTTCAAGTTTTATCTAGATTCCTTTGTAATTGTGTTTATTGATGACATTCTAATATACTCCCGCAATCGGGAGGAGTATGAGCAGCACCTCCGTATAGCACTCCAGACTTTGAGGGATAGTCAGTTTTATGCTAAACTTTCAAAATGCGAGTTTTGGTTGGATTCAGTAGTTTTCTTGGGTCACATCGTATCAGCAGTGGGTATTCAGGTATATCCTAAGAAGATAAAGGCAGTTAAGAACTGGCCTAGACCCACTTCAGCCACAGAAATCAAGAGATTCTATGGTTTGTCGATTTATTACCGTCGGTTTTGTGGAGGCTTCTCATCTATAGCAGCCCTGATGACGAGATTGACTTAGAAAGGTTCCCCATTCAAATGGTCGGATGAGTATGAGGTGAGCTTTCAGAAGCTCAAGACAACCTTGACTTCAGCACTGGTGTTGGTGTTACCATCAGGTTCAGGATCTTTCACGATATATTGTGATGCCTCCCATGTAGGGCTCAGAGAGGTATTGATGCAGGAGGGTAGGGTGATTTCATATGCATCTTTGTAGTTAAAGGTTCATGAGAAGAACTATCCTTTTCCATGACTTAGAGTTGGCAGCCATTATTCACGCGTTGAAGATTAGGAGGCACTATATTTATGGTGTGTCGTGTGAGGCTTTCACAGATCATCGCAGCCTTCAAGATTTGTTCAAGCAAACGGATCTCAATTTGAGGCAGAGGTGATGGTTAGAGTTGTTGAAAGACTATGATGTCACTATATTATATCATCCGGGGAACGCCAATGTGATGACCGATGCATTGAGTAGGAATATGGTCAGCCTTGCATTAATTCTAGTGGGCGAGTGGCTGTTAGCTTCAGATATTCAGGCTCTGGCCAATCAGTTCTTAAGGTTGGATATTTCGCCCAGCCGTGTTCTAGCTTGTACAGTCGCTCGGTCTTCCTTATTCGAGCGTATCAGAGATCAGCAGGATGATCACCCTCACTTGATGTTCTTTAGGGACATAGTTTGGCACGGTGGTGCCAAGCAGGCTACATTTAGAGATGATGGTGTTTTGAGGATGCAAGTTCGAGTGTGTGTGCCTAATGTTGATTGGCTTCGTGAGTTTATCCTTGAGGCGGCTCACAATTCTAAGTATTTTATTCACCCGGGTACTGCCAAGATGTACGAGGATTTGCCGCAGCATTATTGATGGCAAGGGATGAAGAAGGATATTGTTGCATATGTGGATCGCTGCTTGAATTGTCAACATGTAAAGTATGAGAATCAAAGACCCAGTGGTTTGCATCAGCAGACAGAGATTCCTGATTGGAAGTTGGAGCGTATTACTATGGACTTGGTTGTTGGACTCCCACGGACTCAGAGGAATCTCGACGCCATTTGGGTTATTGTGAATAGGCTGACTAAATCATCATACTTCATTTCGGTGGAAAGTACTTATACCTCGGAGCGGTTGGAAGAGATATATATTCGAGAGATTGTTCGCCTTCACGGTGTGCCCATGTCTATCATTTCTGATCAGGGTACGTAGTTTACCTCTCACTTTTGGAAGGCATTTCAGCGTGAGTTGGGTACACGAGTTAAGTTGAGCACATCGTTCCATCCTCAGACGGACGGGAAGTCCGAACGTACTGTTCAGATCTTGGAGGACATGCTCCGCGCCTGTGTTATTGACTTTGGAGGTTATTGGGATCAGTTCTTTCCATTAGCGGAGTTTGCCTACAATAACAACTACTAGTTGAGCATTCAGATGACTCCCTATGAGGCATTATATTGTAGGCGGTGCGGGTCGCTATTTGGATGGTTTGAGCCGGGAGAGGCTCGATTGTTGGGTACAGACTTAGATCAGGAGGCCTTGGACAAGGTCAAGATTATACAGGATCGCCTTCGTGCAGCTCAGTCTAGGAAAAAGAGTTATGCCGACGGTAAAGTTCGTGATGTAGCATTAATGGTCGGAGAGAGGGTATTACTTCGGGTATCTCCCATGAAGGGTGTTATGAGATTTGGGAAGAAGGGAAAATTTAGCACTAGGTATATCGGGCCATTCGAGATTCTCGAGAGAGTGGGGGAGGTGTCTTATAGGCTTGCGTTGCCTCCAGGGTTATCCTCAATTCATCCGATGTTCCATGTATCTATGCTCCGAAAACTATCATGGTGACCCGTCCCACATGTTAGATTTCAGCTCTACCCAATTAGACAAGGATTTGACTTATGAGGAGGAGTCGGTAGCTATTCTAGACCGGCAAGTTTGTCAGTTAAGGTGAAAGAGTTACCCTTCAGTTCGAGTGAAGTGGAAAGGTCAGCCTGTTGAGGTAGCTACTTGGGAGTCTGAGTCGGACATGCGAAGTGGATATCCCAGCTCCAGTACTTTTCTATGTCCGTTCGAGCACGAACGATTGTTTTAGAGGTGGAGATTGTGATGACCCAAAGGGTCATCTTATGAATTAAAGCTCTATTCAGGGCTCATTATCCTTAAAACATATTTTTATTCACCTCGATTTGTGTGCTCCGTCAGGGCGTGAATTTGGAAAGCTTTTATGTGAAACTATATTAAATACTAATTTTTGAGAGTTAAAAATTTAATTTTTAGTTGATTTTGGTCAACGTTTTGAGTAAACGGACCCGGACCCGTGTTCCCACAATCTCAGGAGGTCCATAGTTGTCACGACCCGAAATCCCACGTTCGGGCCATGACTGCGTCTAACGTTGAACCCACTAGACAAGCCAACGTTTGAACTAAATAAAACTCATTAACAACTAAAACGAACAAGATAACTAAGGCACCGATGGTCAACAATATGAGGGTTAACAAATTACCAAAAATAATATAACAACTTCGAAATAAAACCCATATACAAATCCCAGAACTTGTGTCACATACTCATGAACTATCTAAGAGATTACTAAAACAAAGGTCTGAAAATAAGTACATATGACTGTCTTTGAACAATAAGATGAGACAGAGTTGAAAGTGAAGGGTAGAAGGTGACGCCAAGGCCCACGAACGTCTGCGGGTCTACCTCGATGTCTCCTGTATGAACTGATGAAATACTTCGTCCGTCAGTGACCACCGGGTTCGGCTGCGTAGTCTGCACAACATAAAGAAGTGCAGGTGTAGCATCAGTACAACTGACCCCATGTACTGAGTAAGTGCCGAGCCTAACCTTGGCGAAGTAGTGACGAGGCTAGGACCGACAACAATATATGTACCTGTGCAATTCTATATAATAACAGGAAAATATCGACGGAAATAAGCAAGTAAGACAGATACGGGGAGAACATGCTGGGGGTAAAAGGGGCAACAAAATGCTAGCACAGTAGAACAGGGTAATAACTGAAGTGTAAAAAGTAGAAGCCGGAATTTAACGTCTCAGGACAAATAATGAACAGCAAAAGGCACGACATGCCCCCTCGTGCATAATCTCGCAATCACTCGGCACGGAATGTCCCCTCGTGCATAAATAGTAACACTCGGCACGGAATGTCCCCTCGTGCAATAAATAATCAACGATTAACACGGCTTGTTCCATCGTGTGATAAATAACAAGCAATCAGCACGACATGTCCCCTCGTGCGATAAATAATAAACGATCAACACGGCATGTCCCCTCGTGTGATAAATAATAAACAATCAGCACGACATGTCCCCTCGTGCGATAAATAATAAACGCTAAGCACGGCATGTCCCCTCGTGGGATAAATAATATAAAAGCAACAATATAATGTGAAAATCAACAATTAGGAGTCTCAAGTGTGTGGAAATACTCAATAAAATTCTATCGTCCCGGCAAGGGACTAAGCTATAACCAACCCCGCATCAGAAATACAATTTCAACAGTAAAAAGCCTCAACTGAAACAAATAACACAATAACTCCCCATGTCATGAAACAACATCAAGGTATCACTTCCAAATCACCAATTACTCATAGTAAAGAGAATATTAAGAACAAGGTATGATTCATCACAATTGACTCACGGGCATGCTTGACCGCAACATATAGGCACTCGTCACCCCGCCTATACGTTGGACATGAATTACACATAGAAAATAAGACTCTATACCTAATCTCTCAAGCTAAGGTTAGGCCAAACACTTGCCTCGGCTCCAAAAATGTAAGTCAAGCCTCAATCACAGTCTTCACTCTCGAATCCAACTCCGAATCGATAATATCTAGACATAATGTATTTATTAACATCAATAAATACTTAATAAACCAATTCCAAAGCCTAATTTTACATTTTCTACTATTCTTCCAAAAATACTAAAATCGATCCCGGGCCCGCTTGGTCCAAGCACGAGGCTCGGACCAAAACCCGATAACCCATAACTCCACGAGTTAGAATATATAATTGGTTTTAAGATTCGACCCAAAATTGAGGTTGAATCACCCAAAATTCCTAAAAACTTAACTCTACCCAAAATCCCTAATTTCTACTTTGATTTTAGGATTTTAGGCCTAGATTCTAGTGATTATGGAAGAAAAGTGGGGGAAATAGGAGTTAAAATCACTTACCCAATAGCTATGGAGGAAGGATTGGATTGGAGGCCTTCAATGGAGGTTGGAGAGGAAAGAAAAAGGTAAAGAATGGTAAAATCCCGTAGTAGCATTCTGTTTTTGACTTAAGGAATTAACTGGGCGATTTTGTTCATCGCGATCGCAAGAAAAGGGCTGCGATCGCGGGGAGTCTGGTCCTACCTCACTACGATCGCAGAAGAGGAGTCGCAATCGCGAAATATAGATTAACTGACCCTATGCGATCGCAGGAAGAGGTTTGCGATCGCGGAACACTGGGACGTCACACTATGCGATCGCGGGTCGAAGGGATGCGATCGCGGAAGGGACCTGGAAAGACCTCTGCGATCGCGAAGCAAGGGCTGCGATCGCAGAGAAGAAAACACCAGACACTAGAAACCAGTCCAAAACACCAGATTTTTGACTCTTTAACACCCCGTTAGCTACCCGAAACTCACCCGAGCCCTCGAGTCTCAAAACCAAAAAGACACACGACTCCCAAAACATCCTACGAACTTATTCAAGCATTTAAATCACATAAATATTATCAAGATCATCGAATCAAACCTCAAAACTCTTAGAATTTTCTTAAACTTCATAAAGCTTAACTTTCCCAATTTTAATCTGAATCACGTCGTTTCAAGTCCGTTTTACACAAAATTTCACAGGTAAGACAAATAACATATAATAAAATTGTTCCGGGTTCCGGAACCATAATACGGACCCGGTAACATGGTTTTCACTCAATTATTTAATTTCAAAATCCTTTATTATTTTCAGAAAATAATTTTCTTTAAAAATTCATTTCTCGAGCTTGGGACCTCGGAATTCGATTCCGAGCATACGCCCAAGTCCCATATTTTCCTACGGACCCTCCGGGACCGTCACATCACGGGTCCGGGTCCGTTTACAAAAAATATTGACCAAAGTCAACTTTATTCATTTAATTATCATACATTCCATTTTTAATCAAATTTCAACATAAAGACTTCCCGGCTACACGCCCGGGCTGTGCACGCATATCGAGGTGAGATTAGCAGAAGCTTTCGCGGCCTCGGAACACAGATTTAGCTAGAATTACTTAAGATGAACTTTTGGGTCATCACAATAGTACAATATGGGACTTGAGCGTATGTCCGAAATTGAATTCCGAAGTCCCTAGCCCGAGAAATGAATTTTTCATGAAAATTGTTAAACTAAAATTTAAAGAAATTAAAGAAATTTATTATTGTTTGAACTTGTTGGTATCGGGACCGTATTTTTGATTTTTGAGCCAGGTACAGGTTTAATATAATGTTTAAGTCATATCTGTGAAGTTTGGTGAGAATCGGAGTTGATTTGGCATGATTCGGACGTCTGATTGAGAAGATTGTAATTTTGAAGTATTCTTGAGAAAATCATGTGTTTTGATGCTAAATATGTATTTTTATGTGTTATTTAGATGATTTGATCACACGAGCAAGTTCGTATGATATTTTTAGACTTGTGTGCATGTTTTTCTTGGAGACCCGAGGGCTCGGGTGAGTTTCAGATAGGTCACAGAGTGATTTAGACTTAAGAAATTTTGCTGGTGTGCTTCAGGTCTGCAGACGTCACATTTGCGAAGTATGGCTCGCAAATGCGAGCATTGCCTTTGCGAAGCTAACTTCGCATTTGCGATCAGAATTGCTTGGAGGTGACCTTCGCAATTCTGACAAGAACAGTCAGCTTTTGCGAACAATTGTTCGCATTTAAGATGCTAGAAGGCCCAAACCACATTTCGCATTTGCGAGGTAATGGCCGCATTTGCGAGTTCGCATTTGCGAACCTCTTGTCACGCCCAAACATGGGGAGGCATGGCTGGCACCCGGTGCCGCACTGGCCCGAGCGAACCACTCTGTAACTCATGATCATTTGACCAAAACCAGAACATAAATAGGTCGAGTTAGCTGAACGCATTCCTTTTGTAACTATCATAGGCCAACATGGCCACAACTCATAATGTGCAAGTGTAAGTGGGAAAAAAATTGTATCACTAAATCATTTTTCTTAAAACATTAATATATATGGGCCGTCAAGGCCTGTGAGATACTGTACAAATACCTCTGTCTACAAAGCCTCTAAGATTATTTGACATCAAATGGGATAGGGTACCGGCCTACCCATAAGACTTTAGCAAAACTCTGACACGATCACTCATAGACTCGGCTGTACTCCGAATTAGGTGGAATCTTAGCGATCATTTGCTGAATGACAATCTCGTCTACTATGAGGGCTCGTCAACTGATTATCTATACCTGTAGGCATGAATGCAGTGTCCCCAACAAAAGGACGTCAATACAAATAATGTACTGAGTATGTAAGGAACATAAGTAAGTGTATTAAAGACATGGAAGAAACATGGAGTAAATGACTTAACCTGTAAATCTGAATAACTCTGTAAATCATGAAATACTTATAGTTTCATGCATATGCGTATGAATGTCATGTCGTGCATAGGTACATGTGTTCATAACATCATCAAGCCTCTGAGGGCATCCCATCATACATCTTGGCCACTGTGGGCAAAATCATCAACGTATACCCGCTGATCAGGTGGTGGTGTGTATATAACGCCATAACCTTTCCCATATCCCATATACATATATGTACATGTACATATATATATATATATATATATATATATATATATATATATATATATATATATATATATATATATATATACGCATATATAATGCCATTTGGTCATGGGTCAATGTGCATGTATAAATGCATGAAATGCATATGAAATACGTTAATAAAATCTCTCGGTACGGCATAAGACCATTATGCCTCTGATTAATATCATGAAATAAACTTTACCAACTTACGTATTTTTGAGACCCATGAACAGTGAACAAATGATAGAATAATATGACACATGGGGAATCAATAATATAAATATCTCTAGTATTTCAATGAATAGAGTCATTTATGGATGTTGTGTATTTGCTCGTTTCGTTCGTGTCGTATAGATCATGCCAAAAATAAAGAAGGAGTATCCTTAACATACCTGAGTCGATTCTCTTGATAATCCCTCTAAAATGCGTTAATTGCGACGAAACATGTAACAACAAGATCGGAGTAGGGAAAAATCTGTATGATATTCTTATAACAACTTAGGAGAGCTTTCGCCCTCTGCAACTACACATTTTTCGTAGTGTAACACCTACTGCTTCATTTTCCATACCGCTTTCACTTTCACCATTTGAACAAGAATAAAAATCTTCCATCGATACTACTAAAGAAGCACCAATATACTTTCTGCAAAAGCTTCTTTCTTTTATATAAAAAAACTGCCTTTCAAATAAACCCAATTCGTTTAAAGCCTTAAATATCATGTTGAAAGAAGATTTTTTTGGTAATAACCCGAAACCCATAAAATAAAAATTAAAGTTTGATCACCTATATAATCATACAGAGGAAAGGTTATCCCAACTCTATAGCTACAATTGTGGAATTTGATTGTGTCACGACCCCAAATCTAAACTGGCCGTGATGGCGCCTATCGTGATACTAGGTTAGAAAATTTACTATGCATAACATAAAGGACTTTCCATTTAATTCAATACCGTTCGATTTATCATAAAGCTTTCCACTTTTAACATTTCATAAGTATGGATAGTTAAAGAAAAACATCTAAACAATATCCCAAAATCCGGAGTCAACAGTCATGAGAAACTAAAAGGAACATTGAATCTGACACAATTTCCTTAATACAACAAGTCAAGGAAATGTAAATAACGAAAAAATAGAAAGGAGAATGGTGGGGCTGCAAACGTCGTGCAGCTACCTCACATTCTCCGATAAATACTACCACGAGGATGAATTAAATCTCACTCGGTCCTGGCACCTGATCTGCACACAAGGTGCAGGGAGTAACGTGAGTACGCCAACTCATTAAGTAACAATTATAACTAAAGACTTGAGTGCAGTGACGAGCATTTGAAATCATGTAAATCAATATTATAAGCAACAATGGAAATAAATAAATTAAGTTAGGAATCCAAATTCCAAATATTTCATAAAAACTCCAATTTTCCATTTAAAATCTAGTATAAAACATTTGTTCAGCATTATCATTAGAGGCTCAGTGTAAAGGAGCGTGAAAACAGTATTTTCATAAAAACAAGCCCCTCTAACACAATATCACTCACAAATAAAGCATCACGGGCAAACCTCTCAGTCACTCGTGACTCAATACTCATCAGTCAATGGTCACACTCAGCACTCTCGCTCAACACATACTATATAATAATCGTTGTGGCGTGCAGCCCGATCCATAAATAGTCGGCTGCGATCACTGGAGGTGTACAGACTCCGGAGGGGCTCCTACAACCCAAGCGCTATATTGATGCGACGTGCTGCCCGATCCAATATCCCGCTACGGCGTGTGGCCCGATCCAACATATCTCGTTACGGCGTGTAGCCCGATCCATATATTTATGTATAACGCTGCGGCATGCAGCGCGATGCATAACTATCCTCACAATCCGGCTCTCGGCCCACTCAGTCATACTCACAAGAAATCGGGCATCTCAGTACAAATCAAGGGGGACTCAATCCAAAATGTCTTTCATTATTTAAAATTAGAGTGATGAACATGAATAAACAGTGAAGAGGTATAAATCATGACTGAGAATATATTTTCTATCAAAACAGTATAAGGAGTGTAGTAAGAATACCACTGAGGGTCCAAACAGGTCGGCACAAGGCCCCAAACATGGCATACAAGCCAAAATATAATATTAATCTCAAAAATATAGACTATCATATGATTTCAAGTCAAATACGCGGCTTTATAGTCGCTACGGGACAGACCAAGTCACAATCCCGGCCGGTGCACGCCCACACGCCCGTCACCTAACATGTTCGTCACCTTATTTATTAAAACAGTACGAAATACCAAGGTTTCGTACCCTCAGGTCTAGATTTACAATCATTACTTACCTCGAACAGGCCAAAACCCTAACTCGCAATGCTTTTGCCTCATGACTCGGCCTCCGATCGCTACGAATCTACAAAAATCAGTACCATATCATCAATATATGTTAAAAGAACAAAACCCGCAAAAATTATCAAATTTACTCCAAAATCCCGAAATTGGCCAAACCCGACCCCGGACCCACGTCCAAAAATCCAATAAAAATTACAACGCTAGAATCCTTATCTTCTCACGAGTCTATACATACCAAAACCATCAAAATAAGACCTCAAATGGCTCCTCAAATCCTCAATTTAAACTCTCCAATATCAAGCCCTAATCTCCAAATTTTTCCCCCGAATTCCCACTAAAATCATGATTAAACAATGGAATAATTGCCATAAACATGAGATACAAGGTCCAAGTAGCTTACCTCACTGAAAACACTTAATTCCCCCTTGAAATCACAGCTCAAAGCTCCAAAATCCGTAAAAAATGGTGAAGAAATGAGTGAAAATTCGCGAAGGCAACCTTCTACAGGTTCTGTCCAGCATTTTCCGCACCTGCGGACAAATCTCGCACCTGCGATCCCAGGTGCGCACCTGCAAAAATGACTTAAACTCCCATTTCTGCATATGCGATCCTCCCTTCGCACCTGCGGGCTCGCAGGTGTGACCAATTTTCCTCACCTGCGCCCTCAAACCAGCCTATCATTTTCTGCTCCTGCGCAAGGCCAACAGCACCTGCGGTTCCCCATTCGCATGTGCGGCCACACCAGAATCCATGCACCAGCAACAACTTTGCTGCATTTTTCAAAGTTAAAACCTCCCGATGACCATCCAAAATCACCCCGAGCCCCTCAGGACCCCAACCAAATATACAAATGTGTCATACATCATCACCCGAACTAAGTCGATCACTCGGAACACTCCATATAACATCAAATCACCGAATTAATAATAATTCAAGCCTAAGGATTTCCAAACTTCTGAAATTTGCCAACAATGCTGAAACCACCCAAACCATGTCCGAATGACCCGAAATTTTGCACACACGTCCAAAATGATACTACGAACTTGTCGTAACTTCCGAAATTCCATTCCAGACCCGATAGCTAATTTTCCACTGTCGAACGAAAATCGCCAAAAATCCAATTTTGCCAATTCAAGCCTAATTCTACTCCGAACCTACGAACAACATTCCGAACACACTCCTAAAATCCCAATCACCTAACGAAGCTATTCGAGCCATAAAAACAATATTCCGAGATCATTTACCCATAGGTCAACTTCCGGTTTACTTTTCCAACTATTAACCATCTTAAGAGACTAAGTGTCTCATTCCTCACCACGACCACTCCGAACACGAGCCGACCGACCTAACAAAACATAAATGAGTTAAACAACACAAAACACAGCAGAAATGGGGAAAACATGGCATATTGCCTTCTAGCTCATAGGACATATCGCCCTCTAGATGAAACCATGATGAAGTCCAAAACATGAGATGGGTCACCAACATACTTCCGAATCATGGAAACATGAAATACCGGATGCACACTCGACAAGCTAGGTGGAAAAGCAAGTATATAAGCCACTTCTCTAACCCTCTGAAGCACCTCAAAAGGCCCAATGAACCGGGGACTCAACTTGCCCCACATCCTGAACCGCATAACACCCTTCATGGGTGACACCTTTAGTAGAACATTCTCCCCAACCACGAAAGATACATCCCGGACCTTCCGGTCCGCATAACTCTTCTGCCTAGACTACGCCGTGTGAAGCCGCTACTGAATCAACTTCACCTTATCTAACACATCCTGTACCAAGCCTGTACCCAAGAGCCTAGCCTCACCCCGGCTCAAACTAACCAACCAGAGATCTACACCTCCTCCCATATAAAGCCTCGTACGGAGATAACTGAATTCTCGACTGATAACTATTATTATATGCAAATTTTAGGTGGCAAAAATTGGTCCCATGAACCCCCAAAATCAATGACACAAGCACACAACATGTCCTTCATTATCTGAATAGTGCGCTCGGACTGCCCGTCCGTCTAAGGATGAAAAGATGTGCTCAGCTCAACCTGAGTACCAAACTCCCTCTATATGGCCCTCCAAAACTATGATGTGAACTGAGTACCTCTGTCAGAAATGATTGAAAGTGGAACGCCATGCAACCGAACAATCTCACGGATACAAATCCCAGCCAACCTCTTCAAAGAATAAGTAGTACCAACAGGAATCAAGTGCGTGGACTTGGTCAGCCAATCTACAATAACCCATATAGCATCGAACATCCTCAAAGTCTGTGGAGTCCAACTACAAAGTCCATGGTGATTCGCTCCCACTTCCACTACGGAATCTCCAACCTCTGATGCAATCCACCGGATCTCTGGGGCTCATAATTGACTTGCTGACAGTTGAGACACCGAGCTACGAATCCCACAATATCCTTTTGCATCTGCTTCCACTAATAATGCTGCCTCAGATCCAGATACATCTTCACGACATCTGGATATATGAATACCACGAGTTGTGGGCCTCTGTTAGAATCAACTCTCGAAGCCCATCCACATTAGGCACACATATCCGCCCCTGCATCCTCATCACACCATCATCACTAAGAGCTACTTTTGCGCCCTTTTTTTATCGCGAAATTGGGTTTCGACATTTGTTGGGACAACTCATTTCCTTTTGGAAAAGGGGCACGAGAAGTTGAAGAGTCGCCACCTAATGGATTAAGGTGCGTTAGGGAACCTATTGCAAGTAACTCATAGAACCGGTTTGTGCTACCAGAGATTGGGTAAGGGCTTGACATTATCTTCAGGGGAAGGTCATAGGCACCTCTCGAGGTCCACAATGGTGGGTCCCGGACATACTTACTTTGTGAATTAATCATTTAACAAATAAGCAGTCTAAGCATACATATGTAAATAAGATAATGTAATTTTAACAGATAAGCAGTCTAAGCACACATATGTAAATAAAGAGAAGTCCTAGGTTTATTAGCCTATAGGATCACATCTGTAAAATACCCGGTAATCCTTCCTCATCTAGAGGGGCTACACGTGGAAATAATGCACAAGTCATCATATCCTTTTACTACTCGATTACCATCCCCTTAGCGGTTATATAAGTGGTGTTCCGTAAACGAACTCTAAGCGTGCATTACCCGTCCCTTCCTTCTGGTCCCGGAGGTGTTTAGGACCTCTAATTTAGGCATTTCTAGATCCTCCTAAGATTTTTAAAAAGGGAAAATCTAAGCGACAACAAAGAACATACAGGACTGTCAAGTAAGAAAACAATTAAGGGGGCTCATGTTTACCTCCACATATAAACATATAATTAGCACGTCTTAAACAACAGATTTCAGAGAATTTCATAAAAGTCCTAGAACATGATATCTAGGTGATCATGACAAGCAGAGAATATTGAGCATTGTTTTAAAGCGAAGTGGCGTGAACCTAATCAGTTTGCCTACTGATTTTAGTTCCTATTGAATCTGGGCAGTCACAAATAAGCAAAGCACAATTTTTTATAGTTTTATAAGACTTTAATTATCTAAGGCTTGCCTAGGCATGATTCAAGTATACCCTATCACATGATGTCTAATAACGCAAACAGTATTCTGGAAACTGATTAATGGAAAGCAAACAATCTGAGTTTTAACATGTCTTAGAAACATGCTTGTTTAGGTGTGGATCATCACGGAACTGGTTTGACCTTATAACATGGTGTCTATGTGTTGGGGTTGTTTTTAAACATCTTTATGGACAAGATAGTTAATGATTTAGGTGAAATAGGCATGATTTAAAGTGAATACAAATACAATCCTAAAGCAGGATTTCTAATGCACATAGAGAATGGTCATTTTATTAGGCAGGATTACAACAGTAACTTAATAACAGGTGATTATGACTATGTAGAAGAAAAATGTCGTGATAAATGAAGTGATGAGACTACAACATATTTCTAATATGCGAAACCAGTAAACATGATTATCGTAATGCGTGATTTCTATTGCAAATAACACAACAGACCTATGATATAATCTCTAATGCAAGTAACATAATATAGGCCTAAAGGCATGATTTATAAAGCAAGTAAACACAATATAAACCTAAAGCAGGATTTCTATCAGGTTTCCTCACAAAAATCATATAAGAATCCCTCCCTTTTTAACTAATTTCCCCAATATCTTTTTACAAAGATTATTAATACAGATCATAGATAACTGAATTACACAAATAAATATAAGCTCTACGATAGGGAGTCTAAAATAGGCCCAAAGTAAACCTGGAAATACCAGGCCTTCGAAACAGTCCAGGATGCTAAGGTCTCATAGCTTACAGGGTGTATCAAAGTTCCCTAAGGACCTCAGGGATCCTGGGTAGTGCTCACACCAAGACCCTTTCTTAAATAGAGAACTGGTTATGTGCAGTGCGTAAGGTACAGCCCTAGTGTGCCAGAGTTCGGAGGAATCTCATGGATTCCTAGACAGTACACACACTGGAGGGGCAGAACTTATGTAATCTAAGAGTAGGAGTGAGAGTGTTTGACATAGTTTTGAAAGAACTTAGTAAAAAAAGTATAGAGGCAAAGATTTCAGGAGCGAAAAGGTTTTCAGGAATAGAAATCATTTTGATGAAATTCCAAGAGGGAAAACAGTTTGGAAGCAATTATGAGAAGAACAAAAATTCAACAAAAAACCACATAATCACGGAACTTAGAGTGCCCAGATTCAGAACTATTTATTACTTATTTCTAAGTGATGATACATAAATTTACAAACAGGGATCGGGGGAGTTGGGAACATAAAGAGTTTTGATCAAAACACACATAAACATGAAATGAATGAGGGATCATATTGCCCAGCAAGTACATAGAACAAGTAGGAACTGATTGACAATTAGAACACACAACTACTGCTTCAAAGTATGAACACCGGAATCATGCTCGAAAGTAAAACGGTAATGGATAATAAAACATAGAGTCAGAATCTGAGAATGGTCATGCTTAAGACAAGGTTCTACTATACAGAATTAATTAGGATCAACCAAATACATTAGAAGTCTATGATACTAACATGAGCATACTAGATGATGGAAGTAAACATGAACTCAACTAAACATGCTGGTCAAGTATCAAACACGACAAATGAGACCTAGACATGCTGATTACACACTTGAACAAGAGAGGGTAAAACTTAAGCATGCTGAATAAAGCAGTAAACAAGAAGGGCAATCAAATACATAAGCCATTAAATTAGTGCTGAAGGAGACCTGGATTAACAGACATGGAGCACATAGAGTTGAGTTTTAGAATTGAACCTGAGACATACCAATTAAAGAAGCAAAGTGCAGAATGTAAAGCAAGTAGAGTTCCACTGTCTAGCCTAGGCTTTCAACCGACTAGACAAACAGTTAGCACAAGTAGCAGAGAAAGAAGAGAGAGTTTTAGTGTGTGTGTATTTTGAACTAATTGTTCGTGTCTGGAGAGATAAAACAAGAGTGTATTTATAGCACTTAGGAGTAGAACAAATAAGGTAAAAGAATCAGAAATCAATCAATTAAGGGCAATCATAGGGTCACAAAATTATTGAACATAAGGGACTCCGGAATAGACCCATTAATTAGAAGTAATTGATAAACGGTAACAACAAGAGAGTTTAATTAAGGCAAGAATCCAAATCATACCAAATAAAGGATCAGTAAAAATCACAAAAGCATGCGGACGCGAAATTAAGGCAAGTGTGACTAATTAAAATTACAAATAAGGAAACCAACAAGATCTGTGCACACAAATTTAACAGGGAAAAATAATATGAAATAATTAGTAAGAATCTTTAAAGAATATTGGTTTTACCAAAAGAATCGCCCAAATTTCATAAATAGAACTTAGACTGTACTTGTAACGACCCGACCGTTCGTTTTGAGAATTTAAGCTTCGTTCGGTGGGATAAGGTCATAAGCAACCTCACATTGTGTAAATCGACATGTGTGCATGGTTAGAATCAGTTACCGGATAATCCAGAGTCGAATTACGAGACAAATTTCCGTTTTGGAGGCTTAAGTGATGAAAGTTGACCGGAGGTTTGACTTATATGTAAATGACCTCGGAATGAAATTGGTTAATGTCAAAAGCTTCGTATGATGATTTTGGACTTAGGCGTGCATCCGAAATTGGATTTGGAGGTCCGTAGGGTGATTTGAGGTAATTTGGCGAAGGTTAGAATTTTGGTATTTCCGGCCGATAGGTGAAATCTTGATATCGGGCTCGGAATGGATTTCTGAGAGTGGCTGTAGGTCTGCTGTGTCAATTGGTACTTGTCTGCAAAGTTTCATGTCGTTCCGGGTTGGTTTGATAGGTTTCGACGCGAGTCTTGATATTTGGAGTTTTGAAAATTTCTAAGTTTGATTTTTGGTTTGATTCGTCATTTTGGTGTTAGTTCGTGTGTTTTGAAACATCAAGCGAGTCCGTGTTAGGTTATATGACTTGTGTGTGTGTTTGGACGGGGTCCCGGGGGCCTCGGGCGTGTTTCGGATAGGCTACATGTCATTTTTCCACTGCTGATACTGGTTTCTGGTTTCCTTCTATGCGATCGCATAGATGAAGCCGCGATCGCATAGAGTTATTTTTGGGTCGCCCAGTTTTGTTCAATGCGATCGCATTGAAGCATCCGCGATCGCAGAAGTACATCTCCCTCTTCATCGCGATCGCACAGTGAACCTGTGTTCGCATAGTTCCCAGTTCTCATTCTCCGTGTTCGCATTCGTGTTGCCGCGAACGCATAGCACAATTTGGCCAGCAACATTTTCCTTATCCGCGATCGCAGTGTCAGCTCCGCGACCGCATAGAAGCTTTTGGCCAGCCCTTCCCTTCCTCTTCGCGATCGCATCCAATTGTCTGCGATCGCGATGCTTTAAACACCTGGGCAGATTATATAATTCCAAAAACGAGGGTTAAGCCATTTTAAAGATATTTTGAGTTCTAGAGCTCGGTTTTGGGCGATTTCTTGGGGGATTTTCACACTAATCGAATGGGTAAGTGTTCTTCCACTAGAATTTAATATATTTCATGAATTAGTTCTTATTTTTATCATTTAATTCGTGTTTTGGGTTGAAGAAACTTGGGTTTTTGAAAGAAAATTGAAAAATTGAAAAATTCATGATTTGAATAACCAAACGACATCGGCTTTGGATAAATTTGGTATGGTTGAACTCGTATCGGAATGGGTAAACGGAAATTGTGAAATATGTCGGGTTCCGAGGTGCGGGCCCAGGGGTCGACTTTTGGGTCAATTTTTATAAATTAGTAAATATTGAAACTTTATTATTCAGAACCATTCCTTATACGTGTTATGTGCATTTTGAAGTTGTTCTAGTTGGTTTTGAGCCGTCCGGAGGTCTTTCCGCCCGAGAAGTATACTTTTGAGTATTCCGGTGGTCGTCTTTGAGGTAAGTATCTTGCCTAACCTTGTGTGGGGGAACTACCCCTAGGATTGAGTCTTGTTTGTTGATTGCAGTCCGTGTATGCGAGGTGACAAGTGCGTACTCGGACTTATGTACAATTAGATTTCACTTCTAGGATTTTAGGTCCTTATATTNGGATTGAGTCTTGTTTGTTGATTGCAGTCCGTGTATGCGAGGTGACGAGTGCGTACTCGGACTTATGTGCAATTAGATTGCCCTTCTAGGATTTTAGGTCCTTATATTCCCCGCGTATGAACTGCAAATTGTTATATCTCGATCCTTGATTTCTAGCTTCGTCTCTCCTTGTTAAATTAGAAGTTGATTGCTTGGTGTTTCCTTGCTTCTTATTTGTAGACCTTGCCTTTCTTACCGTTACGCTATAGTTTTTCTTCATACTCTGCTCATTTGATTAAGATTAGTATGAT
>ML282796.1:70838-82765 GCA_005239495.1 Nicotiana undulata | reverse complement strand
GAAATATTTACACCAAAAATAGTATAGAATTTGGGTGTGGTCAAAAATTAGTTGTTCACAACACGCACCTCGGAATCCAACAAATTTTGCAAAATTCTAACACTCATTCGCTTACGAGTTCAACCATACAAAAATTATCAAATTCCGATACCAATTCGTCCCACAAATCATCATTTTACATATTAAAAGTTTTCTTCAAAATTTCCATTTTTCTTCAAATCAAAACACTAATTTAATGATGAAAATAAAGATAGAATCATGAAATATAACAAATTCTAGCTGAAGAACACTTACCCCAATGCTTTGCTTGAAAATCCCACGAAGAATCGCTCCAAACCGAGCTCTAGAACTCCAAAAATATTTAAAATGGCTAACTGTCGGAATAGAGTACTTTTATATTGTACCTGATATTTGTACATCGCGATCGCGGAAAAGGATTTGCGATCGCGAAAAGGAAAAAGTCCACTGCCAGAAATGGTGTTACGCAATCGTGGGCAGGTACACGCAATAGCGAAGAAGGAACGTGTTGAGGCCCTAAGAAACGTACTTCACGATCGCGAAAGGGTACCGGCTGAGGCTATAATACACGAACGCGGACACATCAATGCGAACTCGTTGAAGGGAAAAGAGGAACTACGCGATCGCGAGTAACTATATGCTAACGCGAAGAACAAATATTTTTGTCTCCAAAGTTACACCACGCGAACGCGGAGGTATTGATGCGAACGTAATAAAGGAAACCAGGTACCAGCAAAACAACAGTTCAACAGCATGGAGAAATGACCCGTAACCCATCCGAAACACACTCGTGACCCCCCCCCCCCCCCCCCCCGGGACCTCAACCAAATATACCAACACATCCTTAAACACGATACGAACTTAGTCGAGGCCTCAAACTACATCAAACAACGTCGAAGCTACAAATCGTACCAAGAATCAGACTTATGAACTTCCAAAACTTCCAACTTCTAAAACTCGAGCCAAAACATACAAAATCAATTCGGAACGACGCCAAATTTTTCATGCAAGTCACAAATGACATAAAAGCTATTCCAACTCTCTGAATCACATTTTGACCTCGATATCACCAAAGTTAACTCTTGGTCTAACCTCTCAACCTTCCAAATTTCAACTTTTCCAACCTTCACCAAAATGATTCAAATTACTCCATGCACCTCCAAAAACAAATCCGAATGCACGCCTAAGTACCATACGAAGTTGTTGGAACAATCAAAACCCCATTCTGGAGTCGTTTACACAGAAATCAAATTTCGGTCAACTCTTACCGCTCAAGCTTCTAAAATAGAAATTATTCTTCCAAATTGACTCTGAATCATCCGAAAACCGAACTCGACCACACACGTGCGTCGTGACACCTAATACGAATCTGTTCAAAACCTTAAGCCTTTGAACGGGACAAAATTTCTCGAAATGACCGGACGGGTCGTTAAACTAATGTTTAGAATTCCGATTATATCTTTTTATTGTGAGTTATTATGATTGATATTGTAAAGTTATTTTTGTAAACCGACATTATATTCATGCTTTTATAATAATATATATAGATAGATATAGATTAAGCGTGGTTCGCTCGACATGAAGCATTGTTCTGTGCAGTTACAAGGCCCTGAAATTTGGAGTGACAACAATAAATAAGTGAGTTTTTTATTTTTAATTATTAAGGGATCTGTGAAATGAAAATACTTTTGAAATGCATTATTTTTCCTAATTTTATTTTTTACAAATTTTTATTATTATTATTAATAGTTATCTTTTAGGCTATTATAAAAGTTTTCCTCTATCAATATCAAGGGAAAAGAGAGAGAAGAAGAGGCGTATGGGGCAACAAATGAGTGAAGATTTTATGGTACGCAGAATGGACGGAGGGGACAAAAACACTATCAAATTAAAGTGGGCACTCAGAAGTCTAAGTGTCAGTTCATCTACTGATTTCAAGAGTTTTCTATGCCCCGACTCTTATAATTCTAGTATTTCTTACTCCTTCATCTCTAATTTAAATGAGTTAGTTTGACTCGACAAAGAATTTAAGAAGAAAAAAAAGGTTTTTGAAATTTATGTTCTTAAAAGATTGGATAGAATTATGAATGAAGTTATTCGGGATAAGGTGGGAGTGGCCCCTGTGGAGGCAAAGATGCGTGAGGAAAGGTTGATATGGTTTGGGCATGTTAAGAGGAGAAGCATAGATGCCCCAGTCAAGAGATGTGAGAGGTTGGCCTTCGGAGGTGAGAGGAGGGGTAGAGGTAGACCTAAGAAGTCTTGGGGAGAAGTGATCAGGCGGGACATGACGCGGCTTGAGCTAGAACATGACCTTAGATAGAAGGGTGTGGAGGTGGAAGATTAGGGTGGAAGGTTAGTAGGTAGTCGTGTGTTTCTCTTTGTCTTCCCTAGTTCGATAGTATTAGTGCTAGTATGGTACCTTTTTTTCCTTAGTTTGCTATAGCCGCGTGTCTTGTTCTGTTACTACTTGCCTTCGGTAATTCCATAGTTTGCTAGCAGTACTTCGTCAGATTCTCGTGTGCTGCCTTGGACTTATTTGTCTAAATATACTATCTTGCATTTACTTTTTATTGGTACTCCTTTCATATTATTTGTTGTTATCTCCGATTTAGTTTTCTAACTATTTGTCTTGCTATCACTTGTTATCAGGACTTCCTTCACCTTCTTTAGCCGAGGGTGTACAGTCTCTCTACCCTAAGGTTGCATACATCCTACCTTCCCCAGACCCCACTTGGTGAGATTATACTGGGTTGTTGTTGTATGTTGTTAAAAGATTAAGAGATAAAACTTTGTGGGACCATGACATTTGTACGGTTATAAAATATTCTCATTAAGGGTAAAAGGGTAAATGAAGAGTTTAAAGTTGAATTATTTTTAATTTTTAAAAATTTTATTTTTATTATAATGGAGTAATAAGAAAAATGTGTCATCTAAATAGACAAGGGAGTATTGGATGATGATATCACTGTAGGTGATGTTCTAATGATTTATAAGGGTCCACCTAAACCTACGCGTGATGTTCCTGCTAAAACAGCCTTAGCGACGATTTTAAATACAGTGAATCCAGTTGTGCAGGCTTATGATATATTGCATTCGCTTATGGATGCAATTGTTGCATCAGATGCTGCAAGTCTAAAGGCAACTACTGATCGAGGTAATATTGCAGCTGGTGTAGGTACAAATTTGGAGGCTACTACTGTAATGAAAGCAATTGATGGTCAAGAGGTTGCACCTGGTAAATCAATGGAGAAATCAGCAGTAGCAGGTATTTCTGGGCACGTTAACACAAGGCAGGAAAAGGTTAATGTTCAGCAAGTAACAGGTGAAAATCTAGCTACTGGAACTGCAGTAATTGTGAGTAATGTTTCTCATATGTTAGAGGGGGAAAAGAAGGCTGCTGAAGTTGGTAAAAATCACTGGAAGGTGGTGAATAAATCACCTAGCAAGAGGCAAACTACGAGCCTTCAAAATCTGAGTTTACCATCAAAGGCTATTGGAGTTTCAAACCCTTTTGATGTTTGGTGAGGGTGAGCGAAGTTGTTAAGAGTGCAGCTGGCTTAGAGCAGCAAAATTTGGTCGAGGCAGCTGATAAGTCTGCTTCAGTCTCAACATAGAAATCTACTGCTGCAATTGTTTCAGGTGGAGCAACTACAGCAGCTGTTACAAAAAATCTTGGAGGAACAAAATTTGTCAAGCAGCATGATGGAAATTTGAGGCACGAGCAGCAGGTCGATCGAGGCAGTGTAAAAGAGCAGCAACAGTCTGAATCTGCTGGTGCGCGATCAGGCAGTTCAAGGGACTTGATCCCTGTCGATGAACAAAAGGCAATGACTGTCCATGTAGCTGCTGAAACAACAATAGCTAGGCTGTCTAACCCTACAGGAAATGAGAATTTGATGAAGGAGCAACAGGACAATGCTCATAGTTCTAACATTCCGACATTACATTTTTCCAGCCCACATGTTGAAAAAATAATTAAGGATGCACAAACTGCAATGTTAATGCATACCAATTTAAATGAACAAAATGAAATGATGATGAATTCTAATATGGTAAAACAACCTTTGGTCGCCTTGAACACCTCCGTATTTGAGGTCCCTCTGCAATCTTTGGAGTCGTGTGGGGAATTTGAAGTTGACTCTGGGCAGATTATGCTTTCAACTGGGAATAACAACGATATTATACAAGCCAACGTGAGAGGGATGGCTATCAACTCTAGGCTTTGGGCTGACAGACGTGAGGAGGATGATGAGGAGTACTTGGATGATGACTTTGCTGGTTATTCATCTGAAGAGGATGATCGAGAGGCTGGTTTGGACAGTGCAGGTGAGGAGATTGAAGTATTAGCAACGCCACAACCTACTGGAGCAACAGCAGCTAGTCCCAACAGCAAGTTAAACGCCAATGCTCCAGTATTTATTCCTAGAAACTCTTCAACTCAAAGCTTGAGTACTGATCGAACAGCAACGAAAAACAAATCTGGACAGCAGGTAAATAAGACAGTTTTGAACGCAGGGCAGAAGCAGCAGGCTATTTCAAATTCTCCAGCTGCCATCAATGATGAGGGACGAACAACAACAATAAATGACGAACCTGGGCAGCAGCACTTGCTTGCAAACGTACATGCTGTAACAAATGCAAATGAAGGACAGCATCAGCAGGTTGATCAAGCTACCAGTCCTACAGGGGATCGAATAATAGCAACATTAAAAACTGGGCAGCAGCGTCAAAATGCAACTGCCTCAGCTACTTCAAAAGCTGAAAAGGAGTAGCATCAGGTAACTAAGTCATTGATCACTGTGGAGGACAGGAAACTACTCGACGCAATGGTAAGTCCCAAACCTTCACACTTACAAATTCATTTCGCTTTTAGCACTGGTTGTGTGGTGAAAAGCAGGAACACAAAAGGCACAACACAACAACAAAGTAAGGTGATGGTGGCAAATACACAAGGAGAATCTGCCTTGGTGACAATTGATAACATCCAAAATGCTCCACATTCAGTGAGGTTGGGCAGAGATATTTATGAAGAAGGTGAGGAAGATGCAATGATGCAACAGTGTAGAGCAGAGGCAGCAAGGAAAGGTGATTTATCACCAATGCATAGCGGACAAAGAAAAAAGACACACACAAGGAAGAAGAGTTGGGATGGCCGGGTGAATGAGGAATCAAATATTAGGCGACTTTCTATGAGAGTTGCCAAGCAAAAACAAGTTGTCCCAACCACATCTACGAGATCCAACCGTTCAAAAAAGAAGTCATGAATCTTGAAGGCTTGTTGAAGAGGTGTGATGAAGATGAAAATGAAGTACAAATTGAAGAAGCTACAAGTTTGAAGAAGAAGGGACGAGATTATAATTCGTACTACATTTTCTTTTTTATCACTTTCTTAGTATTGTCATTTGTAATATCATCACAGGGTATGTTATAAACTCTGTGATGATCATAGAATATTTGGTTCTTTCAAGTTCTTATTTTTTACATGCATGCACGTAGGTGAGGCTTTTTTATGCCTCAATAGGACTTAGTGAGGTAAGGTTTAGCCCCGTTTGTGTTGCTTTAGTCCTATGCCTTTGGAAAGATATTCGATTGGCTATGAGATTATATGCCCTCGTGAGACTTTGCTGGCAGCTACACCATCACTCCTCTACATGAGGCTGCCATATAGAGCTTTGTGAGCCGCAGAGGAGTGATTATATAGCCGAGGCATAAAAGCAACAATACGAGTGCTATTGTCCCCCTTATTTGTACTATTCCTATGTGGTTCGTTTTTTTTCTTTTATTATCAATAAAACTAGCCCTGGCTCCTCGCCTAATGGATTTGCTTAAAAAAAAAAAAAAAAAGAGGGAGTTTTGGCTAATAGTTCCTGCCTGTTCTCCATAGCAATCCTTCTCTACTACTGATTCACTTTACTCCAACAAAAAAATACTCCTTTTCCTTCCCCGGCCGAATTCCCCCTCAAGTTTTTGTCTTCATTTATTTGACCCATAAATTAAAAAATATTTAAAATGGATGAAGCTTATTTAAAAATATTTACTTTTGTACCCAAAGGAGCCTAAAGTAAGTTAGCTCAACAATTGAGAGATGGTAAAACTTAACTATTTCGAAATAGAAGTCAGGAATCTATTTCGAACAAACAAAAGGAAAAAGTATGAAACAAATAGAGAAAAAATGAGTTGCCCAGTGTAAACTTCTGTTACACACCGAAAGAGGAAAACTACATTAGATTAGTTATACGTTGCCTCACCTTCCATTTTTACAAGACGCTGATTCAGTAATTTGAATTTGTGACGTTCTGATCACGCCGTGGCAAATCTTATCGTCCCTCAAAGATTTTCCTTCAAATTGACAAGGACTATCTAATAAAATTGAGATTTATGTTGTATACTTCAATTGTGTGTATGTTTTTGCAAAATTGATAGAAGAATTAAATTAAATAGTCGTTCACTCATTTACTTAAATTAAAAATATAGTCAGTGGATGTAAAATATATGTATATTTCAGCTTTAAATATAGACGTTTATAATCAGTATATAACCTATGTATATTACTTACTAAAATTAACAGTGAACCCCTACCAGCAATTTGTCTAAAAATATCAAAATTTTATAATTGATGTTCGGTCAAAATACATATATTTTTTCGTTGTTACCTCATATTATAATACTTTTAAGCATCATTTGAGTATTAAATATATTATTTTGTGCTTAATATTATATTTTAATTATATAAGAATAAAACGGTGTGAAGATAAAGAGATTTGGAGCAAAAATTGAATAAAACGCGAAGAAAACAAATAATATAAAAGGAGGGGGACACCCTTTGATGTTTGCCCCCCACCCACCCCCCAAGCAGAGACAACAAGACAAGAAATATAAATTGCATTTTAAATGCAATTGATGAAGTAATGCAGCTAAGGAGAATTGCAAAACGTGAAAACGCTACTGTTTTCAGAGCCAGGATCAGCGCTCAGCGCTGGCCTGGATGTTATGGTGCGGGGTTTTCTAATTCGTTCGGGATAAAGTTATTTCAGTCTTATACGGTCTCAACTCATATAAAAAGAGTTCTAAACCTAATTTCGAGGGGAGCTAACATATTTTGAAGCAAAATTCACGCAGGGAACATACACCGGAGCCTTATACCTAGTTTTTCTTCTCTTATCTTCTTTTAATTTCATAGTTTATTAGTGCTAGAGTTTTGATTGCTATATGAACGTTGTAGTTTGAAGTTTGAATTGTTCTTATTATTTTACATATTGATATATTTATTCAATCTTGCGCTTAATTATTTGATTGCTTGGTCACCAATTGAATACTATCTACGAATCTAGGATTGAACTCGGGAGAGAGAATTCTAGGTTGCATATAAGATTGAGTAGAGCAAGATCTTAGCTCTGAGGGGGAGAAGGGGGGGGGGGCGGATTTGCGGTTAGGATAGGAATATACATATTCGCCTTGCTTGGTTATTATATAGGAATTAGTAATGCGTTCTTGTTAATCCTAATTCCATAGGAATATAGGCGTTAGGTTAGCTTAAATAGACGAGTAATACTTTGTGAGAAGAGTACGAGTAATATTAACCCTGTCAACCAATAAATCAAATAAATTAATTAGACGATTTAAGTGAAAGACGTAACGGGATTGTTGGCTAACCCATAGCTCTAGAATATTGTCTGTCATTGAATTCCTCTAAAATTTTGCCAACTTGTTTTCTTTAATCTCTTAATTTGTTACTCTGGATTAATTTTAGTTAAATATTCATACGTTAGGATTCACTTGAATAGATTAATTGTTGGTTTAATTTAGTTAATAGTTAATCACAAGTCCATTTGGGTACGATATCTGGACTTACGTACAAAATTATATTACTTGTCGACCACGTATCTATATTATTCCTACTAAAAATCAACTGTTTAAATAGTATTTTAATTTTAGTCTTAATAACATGATTTGTTTGAACCAACTTAAATAAAAAGTTCATTCTTTTATCAAAATAAACAAAAAAGATTATGTAAACTATCAACGGAACTCATTTAATAATTGATAGTAAGGCCAATTTGGTACTTTTTGAACTGTTTATCTTTAGCTTATTATATCTCAAAAGTAACATCTTCGCATAAAATAAACTAATGAAGTAGTATTAATTTTACATAATAAGTATCTCAAATCACTCTTATACCGAAAAAGAAATGATGACCACATCAAATTCCACGTCTATTGTAAATTTCTCTCCATTTTTGTGATGGAAGATGTGTTCAATATGCATTAAAAATGTTTTAGCCTTAGAAATTATGTTCTCCTTTTCATTAGATAAATATTTTGTCTAAAGACGGAAGCTAACCCTTGTGCACTCACCAACAAATTTGTGTTGTCTTAAAACTATGTTCCAACTTATAATCTCATTATTCATAAATTATCTTTTTTTTTCCGAGCAAAAATGTTAATTGAAAATTAGAGTGGTATTTTTATATGAATATAATTTTAAGTTATTTTAAATTTTTTTGTGAGTGATCTAAAATAAAAAAAAATTAAACAAAGTTTTCAACTTTATAAATTTTCAAAAAAATTTAAAATTCATTTTCAAGTGAAAATTAAAATTTTATAGCAAAATATTATGTGTAAATTTTTCGAAAAAAGTAAATTTTTTTATTTTTATGGTCTTCTCCTAGATGTCTAAGGTGGACCTCCATTTTCCTT
Organism: Nicotiana undulata; assembly: GCA_005239495.1. Lineage (NCBI taxonomy): Eukaryota > Viridiplantae > Streptophyta > Magnoliopsida > Solanales > Solanaceae > Nicotiana > Nicotiana undulata. The sequence continues at coordinate 74,050 of ML282796.1, read as the reverse complement.
TAAACTACAATACTCTCTATCTTCTCTATGACCAAATTCTATTTAAACCCTTCCCTCCTTCCCTTTCTTCCCAAACCTCTCTTTTCTTTCTTCTCTCCCTTCTATAAAATGACTTCTACATCTGCAAATTCTTATACATGGGCTAAAGTCCAAGTCCCTCATCCCTTCTCATTGTCTAATTCCTCGACTTGTTCACCTGTTGATTTGGGCTTTCCTTCAAAATCCCTCTCCATGAGAAAGCCCACTCCTCGAGCTAAAATTCAATGTGCTCTCCACTCCCCTACTGTTCTCACTTTCCCAAAACAACCCTATCAATATCCAACAATTACCAAAAGGGGCACCCCTTCTCCCCCGCAACCTGCCTGGAATCTCTTTCAGAAAGCCGCTGCGAAAGCATTGGATATAATGGAGAGCGCGTTGATCTCACGCGATAAACAGAACCCGCTCCCAAAAACCGCCGACCCAGGCATCCAATTAGCCGGAAATTTTTCGCCGGTGCCGGAAATGCCCGTCCGGCATAACCTTCCCGTTACCGGAACTGTACCCGATTGCATTAACGGCGTTTATGTACGTAACGGTGCTAACCCGCATTTTGAACCCGTTGCCGGTCACCATTTCTTCGACGGAGACGGCATGCTTCATGCAGTCACCATTAACGGCGGTTCAGTGAACTATTCGTGCCGGTTCACTGAAACCGAAAGACTAGTTCAAGAGTGTGCATTGGGTAAATCGGTTTTCCCCAAAGCCATTGGTGAACTCCACGGGCATTCTGGTATTGCGCGTCTTCTCCTCTTCTATGCACGTGGACTTTGTGGGCTCGTAGATCATAGTCATGGAACAGGTGTGGCTAACGCCGGTTTAGTTTACTTTAACGGCAGGTTATTAGCCATGTCAGAAGATGATCGTCCTTATCACGTTGCTATTAAGCCTTGTGGCGATTTACAAACAAAGGGGAGATACGATTTTGACGAGCAACTCAAAAGCACAATGATAGCTCATCCGAAAATCGATCCGGTTTCTGGCGAGCTATTCGCTTTGAGTTACGATGTCGTTAAGAAGCCGTACTTGAAATATTTCAAGTTTTCCAAAAAGGGGAAGAAATCGTATGACGTTGAGATCCCACTAGACGTTCCAACAATGATGCATGATTTTGCTATAACTGAAAATTACGTTGTGATCCCTGACCAGCAAGTGGTTTTCAAGCTTCAGAATATGATCAAAGGTGGCTCACCAGTAATGTATGACGAGAAGAAGAAATCTAGGTTCGGGATTTTACCCAAAAGTTCTAAAGATTCAAATAGCATTATTTGGGTAGAGTCACCAGACACATTCTGTTTTCATCTTTGGAATGCATGGGAGGAAGCAGAGAATGACGAAGTTGTAGTTATTGGCTCGTGCATGACTCCCCCTGACTCAATTTTCAATGAATGTCATGAGAATATGAAGAGTGTGCTGTCAGAAATCAGGCTAAATCTGAAAACTGCTGAGTCGAGAAAACGGGCAATAACGGAACAGGTGAACCTTGAAGCTGGAATGGTAAATAAAAACAAACTTGGCCGTAAAACACAGTATGCTTATCTTGCAATTGCAGAGCCATGGCCAAAAGTTTCAGGATTTGCAAAAGTAGACCTGTCAACTGGGGAAATTCAAAAATACATGTATGGAGATAAAAGATATGGAGGCGAGCCACTATATTTACCGAGAAATCAATGCACAGAAAAAGAAGATGATGGATACATTCTTGCATTTGTGCACGATGAAAGAATATGCAAGTCAGAGCTGCAAATAGTGAATGCCATCACTCTTGAGTTGGAGGCCACTGTCAATCTTCCTTCAAGAGTTCCATATGGTTTCCATGGGACTTTCGTAAGTTCAAAGGACTTGCAAAATCAAGTACTAGGAGAGTTAAGTTAAAATGTCTTATGTATGTGTTTATATATATTTATACATAATACGTAGTATAATTATATGTCACATGTGTGTATTAGAGGAGATCAGAGATGCCTGAGGGAAGATTAGCTAATTTAGAGAATGTCCCCGGACTCTCCTCTAAGAGAAATTTCCAGAAGCCAAGCTTGTAGCATAATTAGGAGCTCAGCTGGTTTCTGTTTTTTTTGTTTGGTTTTGATTTTGCCGAACACATTGATATGTAAATTAGTTCTTTCGCATAGTATATGATTGAATCGTTATTCCCTCCGTTTCAATTTAGATGACACACTTTCTTTATTAATCCGTTCTCAAATATTGATATATTTCTATAATTGAAAATAATTCGTCTAGATGATGCATTACGTAATTTTCAGTTGTTCGGTTGACACTCTTTGCATTGAGATACCACTCGAAGTAAAGAGTGACAGCCGAACAACAATGTCTATTAGAAAAGAAATAGATAGCAAAATAGATAAATAGGGACGGGGACTCCATCTGATACAGATCGGCCAAGTAAAGCAGCTCACCTCGAAGTCTGCACAAAGATCCCCTACTTTATTGGATGAACACCACTAATAAACATCCTCAGAACCCGCAAAACAATGTGTAGAACTGTAGCATGGATACAAAATCACGGTTCAAGTAAGTATCAAGTCTAGCTTCGAAGAAGCAGTGGCGAGGGATCGGCATTGATACTCAGTGATAGTCCAATAATTAGGTTAAAGCATAAATAAGAAAAGAATAAAATATGGCATCATCAAATGAGTATGAACGCTCAAAACATAGTTCATACATATGCTTTATATATAAAAGAGATCAAATAAGATATCAATATCTCAACCCTCATATGCGACCGAAGATCTGTTCCGCTGACCGCAGAACCATCACGGATTGAACCACGAAAAACTAGATTTTGAGGGTCATTTCGCAATCGAATGCGCAATCGCAGATTTATTTCGCGGACCGCATAGCCATCACATATCAGCACGGAAATTTTTTAAAGGAGATTCCGCGGTCCAATATGCGACCGTGGAATCGATCCACGGACCGCAGAACCAGTCGCAGACTTGAACAAGCCAACCCAGATTTTTGTAGACCATTTCGGGGTTAGTTCGTGGACCGCACATCCCTTCTGCGATCACATATTTGATTCGTTGGGGAACTTTTGAGAATTTCTTAACCCAACTCTATTTTAATATAATCCTTAAGGAGGTCATTTTTGTGGGAGAATCAACTCGTTTTCATAAGGGAAAAACACTCTAGAGAGAGAGAGAGAGAGAGAG
>ML282796.1:28320-70708 GCA_005239495.1 Nicotiana undulata | reverse complement strand
GGGGGGGGGGGGGGGGGGGGGGGGCTCCAACTAGTCCACTCCTAAATTCTTGCTCAATCTTGAAGATTCAAGGAAACTGCTCACTAGGTCTTCAACCAATCGAGTAAGCTTTTTACCCTAAGCTTTCATGCAAAGTTCATAATGGGTTTAAGAATGGATTCTATTATTTTGGGGCTTATGGGATGGTGATCGGAAGTCATAAGCCCTCTAATCCGAAATTTGGGGTATAGGAAGAATGTGAGGTGTGGTTCTTGATTTAGGGGTGTGTCATAGGGCATGCATGTAACAATGAAGCTGATATGGAGGTTGTTGGACAATCGTTGGTGGATTGTCGTTTGAAATTGGTTGTGGGGTGAAGGAATTCCATTATTGAACCTTGTAGTCGAATTTGCACGCTTAGTGTTTGATGAAATGCCAATAATGGCTAAGCCTATGAACGCCTCCCTAATACTTGTTCAATTTGGTTATGTTTCTATAGATTGAAGTTGCCAAGAGTAGGGGTACATTGTAGTAATTCTAAGGAAATCTCAATCGAGGTATGTTGGCTAAACTCCTATCGTAGAATCGGATTCCACGAATTCCTCGCATACTTCCATTATGGTTTGATCAAGTTCTTGTTTCTATTGTCCCAAAATTACTTCTATGATTAATTTATCCAAATGCTTGTGATTTTAGCTCATGTTTCGATTGCAAATCATTATGCTCCCCTTTGGAAGAAAAAATCAACATGTTTAAGGCTCTTATTACTCATGTACTTAAAGCGATGATTTTCAGATATTCTTCATGTTAATAATTTATGATAATCCTTGGAAGTGAAGGAATGAAAACACGAAATATGTAATGCGACCATCGTGCCAAGAATGAATATTTTCATGTATGACCAAAAGTGCCAATGAAATGAAAAGCTATGGGATGGATATATTTCTTTTAAATAGAAAGTGTTTTTTTGGGAGTATCATTAAGTCACCGAGGAATGCTGGACTATAAATTCTCAATTCCGAAACTACATGTGTCGGCTTAAGAGTTGGTAGATGGATGAATCGCCTATATTATATTACATTTATTCTCCTTGATTGGGATGAGTTCATAGCAAGCAAGGACCATGTCTACCCACATGACATTGTCGTGAGACGGCTTAGCCGATCAGGCGGAGATCAAATGTGATGCCGCGCACATGGTTGTATTGTGTTTCTATGTTCACACGCATATATTGGGTGAGATGGCTTAGTCGGTCAGATGGAGATCGGACTCCATGTTATGTACATGGTTGTATGTCGGTACTCGGGATCTCCCCGCCTTAACATATTCATGTTTGTTTGAATGTTTACTTTGTTTTAATTTGGAATTTAAATATTATTGATTTTCTTACTACTTCCATGTTTTTCATCCTTTTATGTTGGCATTATACCATGAGAGGGTATTTAGTTTTATATACTAATACTATCCCAAATGTACTAACGTCCCTTTTAGCAGGACACTACATCTTTAATGGATGCAGGTGGTTCCTCAGCAGGTGGAATTGATCATTGATAACATCATACCCTCTTCTCAGCTGATTTGGTGAGCCTACCCTATATCAGGGCCTTGTATCTTTTTTATTCTCTTGTACATTTCTTTTGAGGTGTAGCCAGGGCCTTGTCACTAGTACCTTTTGTACTACTCTTCTATTTTATTTAGAGGCTCCGTAGACATGTTGTGAGTTGTGGGCTGTGTTTTGATTTGGGAAACAAACTAAAGATGTTGTAGTTTTCGGACATATTTCTACTTTTAAAGTTATGAACTTGTTATTCTTTTGGTAATTATCAATGAAGCCACTGTTAGTAATGAATATGATATTGAACTCTTTCATCCTCTCACTATCTGTTTCTTGTAATTTATCCCCGAATTGTTCATGTGCAAGGTTGGGTGATAGGCACTATGTAGGCATGCTTGAATGGGGTAACTCAGTTGAGCGCCGATCTCACTCCCTAAGGTCGGGGTGTGACAAGCTTGATGTCAGAGCCTAAGGTTTTAAACTGTCCTAGGGTGTCTCTGAGCCGTGTTTAGTAGAATTCTTATTATCAGTGTGAAGTCGACCACATCTATAATTAGGAGGCTACTTGAGCATTTAGGAATGTCACCCTTCTTTATTATTCTAGATCGTGCGATATAGCTAATTTATAAGGCGGTCATTTTTTAACTCGTGTGTTGTTCTAATTTTCAGTACATGGAGCTTAGAAAGAAGGCGAGGAGTGGCCAAGTTGGTGAGATACCTGATGTTGCGGGTGAGCACCAAAGGGGTGAGGACATTCCCCCAACCACAACACCTCCTGATTATACTAGTCCTACTGAGAATGCACCGATTCCTCCTCCAATTGATATTCTAGTCCCACCTCCAGTCTCCACCTCCGGTCCTAGTATATCTGATGGGGACCTTAGGGGAGCCATACAAATGTTGACTCAGATAGTGGCTTCCCAGGCCCAGAGAATGATTGATATACCTACTTCCTCTAGCAAACAAGTGGATTATGCTAGTTCCAGGGTGAACTGACTCCTTTAGTTGGATCGTCCTATATTCACAAGTACTAAGCCCGAGGAGGACCCCCAAGCATTTATTGATGAGACGCACAAGACTCTCCATTTTATACGGGCCACTGTGACAGAATAAATGAAATTGGCCTCCTATCTCCTGAATGAAGTGGCATATTCATTATTTTATTTTTGGAAGGAGTCTCGTGAGGAGAGGATCCCTCCGGCGAAGTACAACATTACGGATGCTTTCATGAAATATTTCTTACTTACCGAGACTAGGGCAACTCGTGCCGCTGAGTTTAAGCTTGAAGGAAGGTAGTATGGGTGTACGGGACTACCCTCTGAGGTTTGTAGATCTTTCCAAGCATGCAATCTACATGTTGCCCACTATGGAGTCTAGGGTTCGTAGGTTTGTGCATGGCTTTATCCCACTGGTTATCAACGAGATCGCCGCTACAACCACCTTGAATTCTGACATGAACTATTGATAATTGTCTCAATATATGCATATTTTGATATATATTCCCTCACATTCTGCTCATGCCTCGAATATTTGAGATGTATAATATGATGATTTGTGCTAATTTGTGGTATTTCTAAGTGTAGGAATTAATCAGATGCAATTTGGGGCGAAATAGCGCGGATTGGAGCGTAATTGGGAAGAAAAGGCGAAAGTGAAATTTGAGGGCCACATGCAGCATGGGGCGCTGCCTGTGACACACTTTACAGAACTGCTGGGAAGCTAAGCGCCAGGGCCAGCGCCCCACGCTGCCCAGGGCGCTCAAAACGCAAGTTGTCCTGTTTCGACTAGGACTCGATTATTTCGACCCCAAGACACCCCAACTCATATAAAAGACAACCCAAACCTTTTTTGAAGAAGAGGACATGACTTTGAGAGAGAAACAAAAGTACGAAACACTCAGGAGCACGGATTTGAGAAATTCTTCCATTCTTCCTCTAGTGTTCATTGACTTTATGTTTGAAAATATTATTTTTTATGATTGTATGAACATGAGTGGCTAAGAACCCTATTGTTTTAGGGTCATACGTGATACATGAATATTGCTGTTTGAAGCTAACTTGACGAATTTGATTTTATCATATTGGGTTATTTATTTAATTATGTTTTATTATTTTGCTGAGTAGCTAACAGTGTTTTAGGGTCATGGGCGATACATGAATATTGTTGTTTGAAGTTAACTTGACGAATTTGATTTTATCATATTGGGTTATTTATTTAATTATGTTTTTAATTATTTTGCTGAGTAGCTAACAGTGAAATACTATCTACGAATCTAGATTTTTGAAAAAGTGGGAATTCCAGATTGCATATAGAATTAAACAGAGCAAATTCTTGAACCTGTGCATCGGGGAACATATTGGAAATTAGGATAGAAATATACTGAATTACCTTGCTTGGTTGAAATACATGAATTGTAAATGCATTCTTGTTTATCTTAATTCCATAGACAAATAGGCATTAAATTAACATGAATAGGCGAGTAAGAACTCGACATATTCTTATGAGTAATATCAACCTTGTCAATCAACAATTCAGATAAATCAATTAGTCATTTTAAGCCAAGAACACAACACGATTGTTAGCTAACCTGTGACCCTAGAATATCATCTCCTATTGATTGTTATCCGAAATTGTTTAAGTGTTGTGGTTGATTTCTAGTTATTTCATTCCTTGATAGTTTTAGGTAGTAAATTAGTCACTTATACATTTTTTTAGAAATCTCTTGAATCAATAAATTGTTTGAGTTTGAATGAGTCAAAAGTTAATCATAAGTCTTTGTGGCAATGATACATTACTCACTACACTATTACTTGATGACCACGTATACTTGTGTGAGTATGTTTGGTTGCAACAAGTTTTTGGCGCCGTTGCTGGGGACTTAGAAATTAGCTACTTGACTGAGTTAAGCTTTTATTAGTTATTTGTTTTTCAGTTTGCCTTGTTTGTGTTAACGCAGGATCTTCTCTTGAATGAGGAGGAGTAGAAGCGCAAACAACCTCCTTCCTATTCATCCTGAAATTGAATAAACACTTCATAGAGCGAGGAAATAAGTTGAAGCTATAACTAGAAAAGAAAGAGAGTTGGACATCATAGTCCAACAACAACCAATAGAGATGGCATGTAATGAAGAGCGTGCGGTGATAGAAGTCGCAAGGCCCAATATTGCTAATATGACTCAGGCTATTGTGAAGCCTGATATCATAGGGCAATTTTAACTCAAACAATACATGGTACAACTGATTCAATCCACAAGGCAATATGTGGGTCTATCTCATGAAGACCCGCAGAGGCATATCCAGAATTTCTTGGAAATTACTGACACTTACAATTATCCGAACGTTTCCAAGGACTATGTCAGGCTGACACTATATCCCTTTTCACTGCTGGGGGAAGATAAGGAATGATCTAGCAAGGAAATTCTTAATCAACTTTTTCCACATTAAGAAGACAAAGTCGCTGAGGAGCCTGATTCTTGGGTTCCAACAACGGGATGGTGAGACACTTCGTTAAGCTTGGGAAAGATACAAGAAGCTACTCAGACATTTCCCGCATCATTGTCAGACAGATGAGGTGTTGGGTCACACTTTTGTTGATAGGCTAGACGAGGCATAAAAGATGAATCTTGATTTAGCTTGTGGGGGTAGTTGCATGGCGAGGACGTATAGTAAAATCCAACTCATGCTAAGTAACTTCACTGCTAATGATCATAATTGGCAAAGATATGGGGACTCAAGAAGACCAATTAAACAGAAAGCAATCGGGGTGATTGAGCTTGATGACTTCTCACCCATGAGAGCAGATATTGCAAAATTGGAAAATTAGATGAATAGAATGACAATGCAACAAACACAACAGATGCAACATCTACAGTAGATGTCTATTTGCTGGGAACTATGTGGTGACAGTCACACGAGTGACATGTGCCCCACGAATACTGAATCTATATACTATGTGGGGCAACATAGCAGAGGTCCAATGAATCTACATGCACAATATGGGAACAGTTATAATCCAACTTGGAGAATCATCCTAACTTCTCATGGGGAGGAAATAAGACAAATCAGAATCATTTTAGGCCCCAAGGAAATTTCAATCAACCTTAGAAGCCACCCCAACAAATAGAAGAGAGTATGAATGACTTGTTGAAGAAGTTGTTGCTTGACAATCAACAACTCAGGACTAATTTCAGAAATCTTGAGAGGCAAATGGGGCAGTTAGTAGAAAATCAAAATACTAGACCTGTAGGCGCTCTTCCCATTGATACAGAGAAGAACCCTCAAGTTAATGCAGTTACACTTAGAAATAGAAGAGAACTAGAGGAAGTTCCAAAGAAGAGAAAGGACAGCCTATACCTGAGGTGGAGTTGATTCCTAAGGCAACACACAAGTCAAAGAAAAATGATGCAAGTTCAGAGCCAATGGAGGTTGCAAGGCCACCACCACCTTTCCCCCCAGAGATTGGAGAAAAAGAATGATGATCGCATGTTCAACAAATTACTCTCTAAGTTGAGCTAGGTTAAGTTAAATATTCCATTGGTAGATATACTTGGTGAAATTCCTAAGTATGCTAAGTACATAAAAGATATAGTGGATCACAAGAGGATATTGGCTGAATTCGAGACAATTGCACTTACTGAGGAGTGCACTTCAAGGGTCCAAAACAAGCTTCCTCAAAAGCTTAAGGATCCTCGCAGCTTCACCATCCCTGTGCAAATTGGTAATATTGATGCGGTCGTGCTCTTTGTGATTTGGGGGCGAGCATAAATCTTGTCCTTGTCCTTGTTTAAAAAATTAGGTTTGGGAGCTCCAAGACCAACCACTGTAATGTTGTAGCTATCTGATAGGTCCATAGCATACCTTGAATGGGTGATTTAAGATGTGTTGTTGCAAATTAGGAAATTCATATTCTCAGCGGATTTCATTATCCTAGATTATGAGGCTAATGAACAAGTTTCAATCATATTAGGACGACCTCTCTTAGCTACTAGTGATGCAATTATTAAAGTGAGAGAGGGAAAATGATTACGAGGGTGGACAACGAGGAAGTAGTCTTTAATGTCTATAAGGCGATCCAACTTCCTCACCATTATGATGAGCTCTCTATGATATCTGTTGTGGAGGTGGATGAGAAACTTCTTTACACATGTGTATATCTAGACGATTCTCTAGAGAAAACACTCATGTTGTTCGATATCTTGGAGATTGATGATGAGGTTGAGGAGATGATGCATATCCTTGATGCATCCTGCGCTTACATGCAGGGAATACACCTCATTGAGCCCCAAAATAGGCCAAGTGGGCCTCCTCCAAAGTCGTCAATTGAAAAAGCACCAAAATTGGAGCTTAAACCCCTGCCCCTCACCTTCAATATGCTTATTTGGGTGGTTCTGACACTTTACATGTTATCATTTCTTCTGACTTGTCTAAATTGTAGGAAGAAAAGCTGTTGAGAGTGCTACGTGAGCACAAGCGAGCAATTGGGTGGACGATGTTTGACATTAGAGGCATTAGTCTAGCTTTCTACATGCATAAAATCCTCATGGGGGACGGACACAAGCCGAGTGTAGAGCAACAACGCAACCTAAATCCAATCATGAAAGAGGTGGTAAGAAAAGAAGTGATTAAGTGGCTTGATGCATGTATTGTATTTCCAATCTAATGGGTAAGCCCCATCCAATGTGTGCCTAAGAAAGGGGGGATGACTGTAGTCGTCAATGAAAATAATGACTTGATTCCCACAAGAACTGTCACTAGGGGGACAATTTGCATAGAGTATAAAATTGAACAATGCCACCCGAAAGGACCACTTTCCCCTACCCTTTATTGACCAAATGCTTGATCGATTAGCTGGCCAGGAATACTATTGTTTACTAGATTCTTATTCGGGGTATAATCAGATTGCTATTGCCCCAGAGGACTACATGTGGGATGAGCCATTCCTATATAAGCAATGCGCAGATCAATTGGTACGAAGGTGTGTCCCTGAGGAAGAAATGAATGCAATATTACATGACTGTCATGCTTCGCCATACAAAGGTCATCATGGTGGGGACAGAACTGCCCAAAAAGTGCTGCAATCAGATTTCTATTGGCCAAAATTGTTTAAGGAGGCACATGCCTTTTTTTAAAAGTGTGACATGTGCCAAAGAACCGGAACAATCACGAAGAAGCACGAGATGCCTTTGCAAAACATTCTGGTAGTAGAGCTTTTTGATGTTTGGGGGATTGATTTCATGGTACTGTTCCCATACTCTAATGGTCACAGGTACATGTTGGTGGCGGCTGACTATGTTTCTAAGTGGGTGGAGGCCATTGCTCTTCCTATCAATGACGCAAAGGTAGTGGTAAACTTTTTAAAGAATCACATCTTCACATGCGTTGGGACTCCAAGAGTGTTGATAAGCGACAGAGGAACTCACTACTATAACAAATTATTGGATAATGTTCTAGCGAAGCATGAAGTTAAGCACAAGGTTTCCACTTCCTATCACCCCCAAACGAGTGGTCACGTAGAAGTGCCAAACAGAGAGGTGAAGCTGATTTTGGAGAAAACAGTAAGTGGAAATAGAAAGGACTGGGCCGGAAAGTTGGACAACGCATTATGGGCATATTGAACTGCATACAAAACTCCCATAGGTACTTCTCCGTATAGGTTAGCTTATGGGAAGGCGTGCCACTTTCCCATCGAGCTTGAACACAAAGCCTATTGGGCCATTAAAAAGCTGAGCTGGTGAGAAGAGGTTGTTGCAACTCAACGAAATTGACGAGTCGATTGCACGAATATGAAAATGCCAAATTATATAAAGAAAAGACGAAGAGGTGGCATGAAAAGCACATCCAAAATCGAGAGTTTACACCAGGTCAAGAAGTTCTCTTGTTTAATTCGTGGTTGAAGCTTTTCCCCGGAAAGCTTAAGTCTCGTTGGGTATGTCCTTTTGTTTTGGTAAGTGTGAGGCCTCATGGAGCTGTGGAACTACGTGATACGAGCTCAAGTGGTACCTTCTTGGTAAATGACCAGAGAATAAAACATTATTAGGGTGGTGACATTGCACGTCACAAGACCTTGGTGGGCTTGGCTGATGCTTAAACACGTGTTGAGTCGTGTCGCGCCGTTAAATCAAGAGCTCGTTGGGAGGCAACCCAATTTTTACTGCTTTTGTAGCTTAGTTGTTTTTTGTTTTCTTCTAGTTAGACTAGACTAATTATTTGTTTTCTTTGTTGTTGCAAAAATCTTAGGTGGGAATGGCGTGGGGTGTGTGTAATGTATCTATTGAGTGCTCATGTAGTCGGGATGTTTATTAAAATAAAAAAAAGAACTGCGAACGAGCGCCCAGACCAGTGCCCCACGCTGCCTGAGGTGCACTTTCCAGAATGTGCAAAATCCCTAACGCCAGCCCCATCTTGAGGCACTGGGTTGGGGGGTCAGGTAAGTATTGATTTTTTATTTTCATTTATTAGTTTAACTAAATTGCCCAACCAAAATAACCCGACCCACATACCCACACACACACACAACCTTACCTAATTACCCATACCCAATAACCCAAAACCCATACCCCACCTAAATTAAAATAACAAAAACCCAAAACCTTCTCTCTCACTTCACGCCTCAACGAGCTGCCCTCACTTCTTCTTCCTTGATCAATTTAATCTCAAGACCCACATGTATGTTCTTCTTGTTCTCTTTTCTTGTATTTTTGATTTTTTTAGTGTATTGGTAGCTCTCCTTATCCAACAATCCCCAATTCTCTAGGTCTCTTAAACATACTTTGATGTTATTTTGGGAGGCCTTATTGTACACGAAATTTGGTGCAAAAATTGGTTATGAATTTGTGTTTGAAGTAGTAAACTATAATTCCCTCTACTTCATGTAAATTTGGGAGGGCCACCTTGTTCCACCATTGTTGAAATAAGAGAAGCAAAATTGATTCCCACAAGTTGTTTGCTAAAATACCCAAGAGAGTAAATTGAACACCGATGAATTCTAAGTAGCCGAGTATAGTTGTATATGAGGTTGGGAGAAGTGTGTGTGTTTGGGAGGGTTGTATCTTGTTGTAAACTCTTGTAAGTCATAGTTAGTGTACTATATTAGTGTAGTAATGTGAGCTATATATTTGCTTGCTTTCACCATAGCTAAGTTACAGCCATGTTAGACTACTTGAATTGCATGGCATAGGGAAGTCTGAGTACCTATAGCCTTGTGATGACACATTGGTGCACGTCGAACCAATATTGTGATTCGATTATACATAACCTTCGGTTTTAAGTGTATGTTCATTTTTTCCTCTCATGATGACCTTAGGTGAAATTTCTTGATTCATTCTCATTTTTGTGTTTATCGTGTGTAGGTTGCTATAGCTCGTGATGGAGCCGCCAAAGGAAAATGGGTGGGAAAGTCCTCCACTACTGCTCCCCCTCCCAATAAACGCAAGCAAGGTGAGAGTTCTTCCCGGCAAGCTAAGGGAAAGCAAGTTGCTAGCGAGTCGACGAGGCCACCAAGGCCTCGGGTGGAACTAGTTCGAGATGACGCCATCAAATGACATGATACTTTTGTTCCATATGGGAGATACGTCTCCGAAATGGGGATTAAATGTAAAGGCCTTAGAACGGAACTTCCCAGATGTACTTGCCATATTGGTAGAAAAGTTTATGGATAAGCTCCTTGAATGTCCGGGGCCCTGCAAATTTATCATGGTACGAGAGTTATATACCAATTGGAACGAGGGCTTGGACAAGTCATGGGTCAGAGGAAAGTAAAGGAAATTCCTATGGATAGGAAAGCCTTGTGTCGCTTCTTGGGAGTTGATATCCCTAATTCACGGAGGCTACGAAAGTTTGTCAAAAGTCCACGCTACCAGGCAATACGTCACACACTTGTGGCGTTGATTCTAATGCAAAGTGGACGCGGACTAAGGGAAATGTTCACCTTGAGATGCTCCGGTTCGACTTCAACAAGACGGCCAAGGTCTTTGTGCATGCTAGATTAATGTCTATCAAGTATAACAGTGAGTGCACTCGATCTCGAGTGTGCGTGATCTACTTTCTGATGACCGGGCGACCCCTAAATATGGGTGAGCTCATGCTTGGGGAAATGGTCCGCGCCTGTTTTGGGGGGAGGATAAAAAGGTTCGTTTTTGGAAACATTCTGACACTATACATGCTATCTCGTGGGGTACCGAAGTACCCTGGCTATGATGAGGTAGTGGAGGTACCCACAACATTGTTAGACATCACATCCCTACTAGAATCCGCATCAAAGCTCACCCAGACTGCTAGGAATGAGAGGGACGAAAATTTCAACAGGTATCTTTACAATTCCCTTAATGTTATAATGAGCATGCTAGGGGTGTCAGGTGAGGAGCACATGCACTTGCGAAATGATCTCTCCCGTTCTTCCAAGGAGATGTTGGGCATAGCACCAGGCAGTCCCATTCATCCGTATGAGGATGAAAACACTCACAAGGGATCGGATGATGAGGATGCGGATGATGACGAAGTTACGGGGCCAATGGCTTTGGTACCCTTAGGTGTTGATGATGAGCCCATAGTCGCAGCTGGTGGCATCCTGAGGAGGCAGAATCCGACTAGCAGGGAGTTCTTTCATTCCACCTTACTCTGTTTAGAATTTATTATGCATCGGGGACTATGCATTGTTTCAGAGTGGGGTGGGGGAATACTCCTTGAATTGTAATTGTATAATTATTTTTAGTATTATTATTTTGTTATTTTTTATTATTACCTTTTATCTTAGTTTGAGACTAACATAGTCTAATTAGCTAGATTACATAAAAAAATTAGAAAAAACTTGGACTTTTCCCGACGATGGATCTCTGGGATAATTTTCTTGAGGGATTAATGTCTAATTAAAAATACCAAAAAGATTTTATTTTGTTTTTTTAAAGATAGTTAGGTAGTACCCCTTGATTTTTCTTTGGACGTTGGTTCTTTTCCAAGGGTGTAGCTCGAACCGGGTGTTTTGTTTTTTAGGAGTAGGATAAGGGAGAAAACTGAGGTGTTGTGAGGTACCTATTGACATGTTTGGTGTTGGAAAGTCAAGTTATGGCATGCGGTCTGTCTTCTTGCATATTTGATTTGAATTGTAATGCCCAAGTAAATTAAGTTGCCTACTCTTTGACGCCTTTTTCTCAGTTGCTTGACTTGTATGCCACCTAGTTCATTGTTGCTTAAAAATTCTCAACTTGCTATGATTTCTTGACTTGAGAGTTGCACAGAACTGTCTTGAGTGAGGCAAGTGCCATATGTGTGTAAGGATTGTTGATATTTTATGCTATCTTGTGTAGTCTAGAACTTACCCTATGTGTTAATCAACGCGAAATCATTAAGTTGTGCTAGTCTAGGAGATGACGTAGGCGTTTCTTGCTTGACCATAAAGGTTATTTTCACTAACAAATAAAAGTTTTCCATTTCTATCCCCTTTGATCCTATAGACCGTTTCCTTGGCACCCACATTACACGTCGTATTCCTATTTTGTTTTTAATTCGAGATTGGTGAACCTTTACCTCCTAAGGCACTTAGTCACTAAAAGAAGTAAAGTGAGAGATTGGGCAGTGGCTTTCTAGTAGTCCCTTAAGGTGCACTAAAATTGTGAAAACAGGTCACTAGCCTATGAACTTCAATGTATGAAGTGTGTGAAGAAAAAGAAAAAGATTTTCATTTGTTTCTTTTAAGATAGTTAGGTAGTATCCCTTGGTTTTTCTTTGGCGACGGTTCTTTTCGAAGGGTGTATCTCGAACCGGGTGTTTTTTTAGGAGTAGGATAAAGGAGAAAACTGAGATGCTCTGAGGTACCTATTGACTTGTTTGGTGTTGGCAAGTTAAGTTATGGCATGCGCTCTGTCTTATTGCATATTTAATTTTAATTTTAATGCCAAAGTAAATTAAGTAGCCTACTTTTTGTCGCCTTTTTCTTAGTTGGTTGACTTGTATGCAACCTAGTGCATTGTTGATTAAAATTCTCAACTTGCTATGCTTGGTTGACTTGACAGTCACACAGATCCGTCTTGAGTGAGTCAAGCGCCATGTGTGTGTAAGGTTTGTTGATATTTTATGTTATCTTGTGTAGTCGAGAACTTTTCCTGTGTGTTAATCAACACAAAATAATTAAGTTGTGCTAGTTTATGAGATGACGTAGGCGTTTTGTCACTGACAAATAAAATTTTCCCGTTGCAAAACCCTTTGAGCCTATAGGAGTAGCATAAGGGAGAAAACTTAGGTGCTCTAAGGTAACTATTGACATGTTTGGTGTTGGCAGGTTAAGTTATGGCATGCGCTCTGTCTTCCTTTATATTTGTTTTGAATTGTAATGCCCAAGTAAATTAAGTAGCCTACTCTTTGACGCCTTTTTCTCAGTTAGTTGACTTGTATGCACCTAGTGCATTGTTGCTTAAAAATTCTCAACTTTCTATGCTTGCTTGACTTGAGAGTCGCACAGAACCGTCTTAAGTGAGTCAAGTGCCATGTTGTTGTAAGGATTGTTGACATTCCGTGCTATCCTGTGTAGTCTAGAACTTGCCCGGTGTTTTAATCAACGTGAAATAATTAAGTTGTGCTAGTCTTGGAGATGACGTAGGCGTTTCTTGCTTGACCATAAAGGTGCTTGTCACCGATAAATAAAATTTTCCCTTTGCTAGCCCCTTTGAGCCTATAGACCATTTTCTTGGCACCCACATTACAAGTCGTATTCTTATTTTATTCTTAATTCGAGAATGGTGATCCATTACCTCCTACGTCACTTAGTCGCTAAAAGAAGTAAGGTGAGAGACCGGGAGTGGCTTTCGAGGTGAACCATGGAAGGGCCCTTACGGTGCACTAAAATTGTGAAAAAGGTCACTATCTTATGAACTTCAATGTATGGAGTGTGTGAAAAGAAAGAAAAAGAAAAGAATAAAAATAGGAAAACTTTTGCAAGAAAAAGAAAACAAAGGTTCATATAATGTAGAAAGACACACACCTCCTAACCCTTCTAACTCGTGGTAGTGAAACCATAGAGGTGCTTAATTGAAAAGAGTGTCGTGTATGACAAGTGAATAGGTTGAAAAGAAATTGCGTTTGATTTGTGAGTGTAGTATATTAAAGTTCTTAGGAGGGTTAGTCACTATTCCTAAATGTATCCTACCCTTCCCTTAGCCTACATTACAACCTTGAAGTCTTAACTGATCCTAGATTTGGCTAGCTTAGATTAGTAGAGATGTACACTACGGGCAAGCTTATGGCACGACCACGGGATGCACATGAACTCTTTGTGAGAGTGAGTGAATGTTGTTGTGTGGTGTCCTTAATTTATGTTCAATGACATATTTGAATGTGTGGACTACTTTTATAATCACTCATTTGTGTGTGGTGAGGGAACTTGGTCTCATGACAGATCAGTGATGTTGTGCACTTTCTTTTGTTGGGTGAGTGTGTGAGTTGATGATGCCTAGTGGTGATGAGTAGTCTCTAGAGGTAAGGTGGTTTTGGAGAGGTTTCTTGAGTTGGTTGAATAACATTGTGTATACTTGGGCTAGTTTAAAAACGGGAAGAATGTGAAATTCGTGTGTTCATGCTTAATTGCCGATATCGATCATAGTCCAAAGGTAGGGTGTTTGATTGAATTAATTGTGAATTTCTCTTTCATAGTGATAGGTATGTTTTGGTATGTTAATATAGTTGCATTGCTCGAGGACGAGCAAGAGTGTATGTGTGGGGAGTTGATAATTGGCTTAATGTATGCATATTTTGATATATATATATATATATATATATATATATATATATATATATATATATATATATATATATATATATATATATATATATATATATATATATATATATATATATATATTGCCTCACATTTTGCTCACGTCTCGAAAATTTAAGATGTATAATATGACGATTTTTGCTAATTTGTGGTATTTCTATGTGTAGGAATCATTCGGATTCAATTTGGGACTAAAGGGCACGAATTGGAGAAAAATTGTGAAGAAAAGGGGAAAGTGAAATTTGAGGGCCACAGGCAGCGTGGGGCGCTGCCTGTGGCGCACTTGGCAAAACTGTTGTTAAGCTGAGTGCCAGGGCTAGTTCCCCTCACTGCCCTGGACGCTCAAAACGCAAGTTGTCCATTTTCGACCAGGACTCAGTTACTTCTACCCCAAGGCTTCCCCAACTCATATAAAAGCCTACCTAAACCTATTTTTAAGAAGAGAATGTGACTTTGAGAGAGAAACAAAAGTACAAAACACTCGGGAGCACGGATTTGAGAAATTCTTCCATTCTTCCTTTAGTATTTATTTACTTTATGTTTGAAAATATTATTTTTAATGATTGTATGAACATGAGTGGCTAAGAACCCTATTTTTCTAGGGTCAAGGGTGATACATGAATGTTGACATTTGAAGTTTAACTTGACGAATTTGATTTTATCATATTGGGTTGTTTATTTAATTTTGTTCTTAATTATTTTGCTGAGTAGCTAACAATGAAATACTATCGACGAATCTAGAGTAGAACATGAAAGTGGGAATTTTAGATTGCATATAGAATTAAATAGAGCAGGTTCTTGAACCCGGGCATCAGGAAACGAATTCGCAATTAGGATAGAAATATACCGAATTGCCTTACTTGGTTGAAATACAATAATTGTAAATGCATTCTTGTTAATCTTAATTCCATAGACATATAGGCATTAAGTTAGCCTGAATACGCGAGTAAAAACTCCACATATTCTTATGAGTAATATTAACCTTGCCAATCAACAATCCAGATAAATCAATAAGTCATTTTAAGCCAAGAACGCAACACGATTGTTAGCTAACATGTGACCCTAGAATATCATCTCCTATTGATTGTTATCTGAAATTTATTAAGTGTTGTGGTTGATTTCTAGTTAGTTCATTGCTTGAAAGTTTTAGGTAGTAAATTAGTCACTTATACATTTTGTGAGAAATCTCTTGAATAGATAAGTTGTTTGAGTTTGAATCAGTCAAAAGTTAATATAAGTCTTCGCGGGAACGATACTCTACTCACTACTATATTACTTGACGAACATGTATACTTGCGTGAGTGTGTTTTGTCGCAACAACTATGTGAAGATGGTGAAATTTATCAAGCCATGAAGGTCTAAAAATTTAAGAACAGAATGGCGCGAGATGGTAACAAGAAGGCCCAATCCACATGCGACTTTGGTGGTTTTTTGAGTTGTGGTAGTGGTGGAAAGGTGATGTTTAAGGGAGGGTCATCTAGAGCATCGCAGTTTTTTTCTCAGTCTTCAACTAGTTCACCACCATTAGGACTCGGTCAGCTGCAGTGGAGTCGCCTTAGGCCCACTCAGGGAAACAAGGGATCTTATCAATAGGGTCAGTCAGGCGGGACATTCCAGCTGCAATAGAGGCCCTCAAGTCCTAGGTGGGGAATGATGCACTCAGGGGTCCGCTATATGAACCATTCCATATGCTGCGGCTGTTGTCTTAAGGACCATATTCTGAGAAGGTTCCCTTCGTCCCATCTGAGTACCGATAGTGATATGCCACAATCGACTAGTTCAATAGTTACTACTTATGCAGCACCTCCTTCGACTCGAGGTACTCCTGCACCCGCAGGGCGTGGTGCACATAGAGTTGGTGCCCATGGTTAGGGAGAACCAGATAGGTTCTACTCTATGAGGGGCCACCAGAGTTCATAGGCTTCTCTATATTTCTTCACAAGTATACTGATTGTCCAATCTCATGATGTGTATGCTCTTATAGATCATGGTTCCACCTTATCATATGTCACTCCTTATTCTGCTATGGAATTCGGGATAGAATCGGAACTACTTTGTGAGTCGTTCTCCGTGTCTACTCCAGTTAGTGATTCTATTGTGCCATGCAAGTTTATAGGATTGTATTATTATAGTGAATGGTCGATACACCACGCAAGTTGGTGAGTCTATTATTAGGTTTGCATTTCCAAACAAGCCAATCATTGAGTGGAAGGGGGATGATGTTGTGCCAAAGGGTAGTTTTATTTCTTACCTTAAGGCCGCGAAGATGATCAATAAGAGATGTATCTACCATTTGGTCTGAGTCACAGACACTGATGCTGAGGCACCGACACTTGAGTCTGTTCTAGTCATGAATGAATTTCTAGAGTCGTTACTGTTGAGCTTCCTGGAATCCCACCAGATAGGGAGATGGACTTCAAGATCAATGTATTTACGGGCACGCAACCTATATCAATTCCACCCTATAGAATGTCTTTGGAAAAATTGAAGGAACTGAGCAGTTGAAAGACTTGGTAGAGAAGGGTTTCATCCGACAAAGTGTGTCTCCTTGGGGCGCAACGGTTCTCTTTGTGAAGAAGAAAGATAGGTCATTGAGGATGTGTATCGACTATCGGCATCTTAACAAGGTCACAATCAAGAATAAGTACCTACTGCCCCAGGATAAATGACTTGTCGATCATCTGCAAGGTGCTAAGTACTTCTCCAAGATCGATTTAAGATTGGGGTATCGCCAGTTGAAGTCAGGGAGCAGGATATTCAAAAAATAGCTTTCAGGACTCAGTATGGGCATTTTGAGTTTCTAGTTGTATACGGTCGAAATCGGGCTCGCCTACGACATAGTAGATCAAGCTCGGAACATGGCAATAAAGAACTGAAGATCGACCCCAAGCCCCACCGGACTAGAACCCGGGGTCAGAACGCCTGTCTTCGAGAACATTGAATCCGTGATCCTACAGTCGAACCTAACCCCGAACGAGCTCGAATAAACATTGTTTGCATAAATAACATATGACCGAAATATCCATGACCGCTCGGATAATACGGCAGGAATCTCGGCACGTATCAATAAGGAACCGACAATCAGCAAATCAAGGGATTTTTTTACCTTTTATAGAATTGTACCTAAAGTAGGACTCCTCCACTATATAAAGGGGGTTTGATAATTTGTTTAAGATATCGTAACACGCATTCCTAAGAAATACATTATTATTTTTATCTTTAAGCTCTTATTCTTCGGTATCTTGATACCGATCGAAGTGCATCTGGTTTGAGTGTGACTGACCTCCCAAGATTGTAGCTGTTGAATTCGTGTGGTTTGAATTTACTTTATCATAGTTTATTTCAAGTTCAACTTAATTTCTCACTTTGTGTTAAGTTAATCCGCAGATCCTTAAAACCACTTACAAATTCAATTGTTATCTGATTTCGAGGGTAAACACTAGTGATGTCTTTCGGGCTAACAAATGCTCCAACAACTTTCATGGATCTTATGAATCGAGTCTTCAAGCCTTTCCTCGACTCTTTTGTGATAATGTTCATTGACGACATTCTTGTGTACTCACAGAGACGAGAGGACCATGTCTACCATCTCAAGGCAGTTTTATAGACTCTATACCAGCACAAGTTGTATGCAAAGTTTTCAAAATGTGAGTTTTGGCTCGAGTCTTTCACTTTCCTAGGGCATGTTGTCTCCAGCGATGGAATCAAGGTCGATCCTCAGAAGATTGCAGCTGTGAAGAATTGGCCTAGACCTACAACTCTGACCAAGATTGACAATTTATTGAGCTTAGCTGGGCATTACAGAAGGTTCGTGGAGGGGTCCTGTTCCATAAATATATTTCAACCGCACAACCTTGTCTTTTGTGCCACAATCTCAGTCCAAATCAAATATCCAACTATAATACGTATGTATATGGTCAAGAATTAATAGGTAAAAGATGCACAAGAACCCAATAATGATCAGGCGAATATGTGCTCATAATATTTCTATACAACTACGGATGATTCAAGCGATTCAACATATCAAGAATAAGCTCTTATGCCTTCATCAATAATTAAAAACCTAGGCATGATGACTAGCATGAATAAGAGAGCGTATGTAGTCATATAGGCCAAATAATCGCGAATCAAGATGCGTACATAATCAAAACAAGGCATAAATCATCTCAATTCTACCTCCGGATATGATATAAACTTGGTACGTGTATATACGCTCACCACCCCACATATACACCACCACCAATACCTTAAACACATAACAACCAAGTCAAATCCTACCGGTTCCCCTCTTAAAAATATTAGCCAAGAAACTTACCTCTTCCCAAGATAACTTCAATCTAATATCGCATTAAAACCTCGTTCTATCCCTCCAATCATGCGGTCACATCCCAACATCATCCAAGGAAGGCAAACAATGCTATAGAAAGCGATCCACAATCATAAAGCTTCGATCGTTGAAGAATTTCCAAAAAGTCAATAAAAGTCAACCCGGGTCCGCGTGTCCGAAATTCGAAACCAATATCAAAATCCAATGAACCATAATTTCCAAGTCCAAAAAAATAATTACTTTCCAAACCAAGGTCAAAATCGATGACCAAAAACCCCAAAATACACTCTCTTAAAGTGTAGAAAAAAACCACAAGTTTTCTTTTAAAATCTCATGTTTTAGGTGTAGAAATCCATATAGATTCTTAAAATATAACAAAAAATAGGTAGAAATCACTTACCTTATTTCCTTCTATGAAAATCTCCGTAAAATATCAGACCTCTCCAAGTTTAGGTCTCAAAATTTGAAAGATTGGGCAAATATCCCAAAATATAATACTTATGTATCTGCTTAGCAATGCCCTTCGCGAACGTGACCCAAGCCTCGCATTCGCGAAGCACAAGTTTTCTAGCATCCAAAGCCTCCTACGCGATCATGAACATACCCTCATGATTGCGAATCTCAAACTAGCCCCTACTATACGCAAATGGGGCCGAAGCCACGTGACTGCGATGCCCAAGCTTTTCGCCTTACTCAACTCCCTTGCAAACTCAGCAAATGTGAAGAACAAAACTTCTAGCTCCAAAACACACATCGCGAATGCAACACTAAACCATGAAAGCGAATCACAAATACGAGCTGGCCAAGATCCGTCTCTTCGATTGCTAGCCTAGCTCCGCGATCATGATGCGCTGTAACACACCAGCAACTCAGTTGCTCCAAAACACATATATATGGTCCAAAACCACCTCAGATCACACAAAAGCCCCTGGGACCCCGTCCAAATCATACTAATAAGTCCAAATACAATGCACAAACTTATCCAAAGGCTCAAAACATTGCAAATAACATCAAAATAATGAATTAAAGATTAAAATCATTCTCTAAAGTTTCAAACATAACAACAGCGTCGAATGCATAACAAATTACACTTGGGCATTTCAGATCATAACTAAACTTTACACAAGTTTCAACCAACTAAATGAAACTATCCGAGGTCTCAAGACCACAATCCAACTCCGGTAACACCAAAGTCAACTTTTGGTCAAACTTATGAACTCTCCAATTCTTCAAATTGCCAACTTTCGACAAATCGAGCCAAAACCTTCTAGGAACGTCTAAATTAAAATTTGAACGTATTACCAAGTCCAAAACTACCATGCAAACCGATTGAAACCATCAAATCCTGATTTCGAAGTCGTTTACTCAAAAGTGAAGCTTAGTTAAATCTTCCAAATTAAAGCTTCACAATTAAGAATTGCGCCACCTAATCAACTACAAACCACTCAAATTCAAAACCAATCATACGCGCAAGTCATAATGCATAATATGAAGCTACTCAAGGTCTCAAGCCGCTGGACAAAATGCATAAGCTCAAAACAACCGGTCAGATCATTACATTCTCCCCCTTAAATAAACATTCATCCTCGAACGTGCTAAAAGTCATCCCAAAGCCGCATAAGTGCATCATACCCACACCCCTGTGTGATCCATGCCACCTTAATCCATATAAGTCCATTAACACACTCCGATTGAAGATTCTTCCTTCAACCTTAGCTTACAATCCTTAAAACCAAATTTCATCATCTGGATCTCTCTGTTAGATCCGGTTATTCCATACATTCATTGTATTAAATTTGAAATTCTATATCAACCATAAATGTACCCCAAGATATAACCACACGACGTACCCCAAGATATAACCACACGACGTACCCCAAAGCTCATACACTCAAAGAAATATCTACTAAACACAGTAGCTGCTCATTACCTAATTTGGTAAACGGTATTATACCTCATATCAAATAGAACCTTAATCCAACTTTTTGCAATATTTTAATGATGAAAAGAAACTTGTAGAAACTCATAACCACACAGCAAATTAACAAGTCGTGGAGTTCTCTCACTCGACAAGAGCCACTACTAAATTTCTGAGTTGATTAATGACATACTTCTTCTAAACACTGCGTATCCAAATCCGATAGCACTAATTCTAGGTCTAAAAATATCGTCCTAACCAGCACAATTGCCCGATTGACAGGCCACACCAAATGCCACCTAAAACCGCATATGACGCTATCCGTCCACCAGACAAACAACAACTCCAATGTAGCCAATAATGGAAAGAAAAACCAAATGAGAGAATTGTCCAATAAAACTGATAGATACATTCGCAAAAGAAAAATTCTATGAATCCATCCAACAAGGTAGAAACAAAACAAACGGAGTAGCACCAAAAATCTTATCCAAACATAATGTTGTTGCGACGTGAAACCCGATCCAACTATCATACGAAACTCCACATGAGAATACTCATGAACCAAAATCCTCATTCTCACCAAACACGTGTATCAACAGCAAGCACATACAGTGTATAAACATAACCACGAGAAGCCAAATAGCCTAGACCGTTACGAAAAGGCCAACACAACTGTGGTGAAATAAGCAAATCAACAGAGCTATCTCGCTCCTATATCACCATAAGGCCTAAAAAGGGCCAAAATATGTGCGTGAATAATCATGTCATCTCACAACCCATCATAGCATAAGAGAGTAACACATAAAATCGATTAGGGTAGGAATGACATCCATTTGGCCCGATGACACGCCCATAGACTACTCATTCTCTTTAAGCCTACCAATATGCCCCAAAACGATTCAGATCAAACAAAAATAGGTAAATAACCTCAAAAAATCCACAATGACCTCATCAATGACGCATACAATCAGGTGTCTAGTCCTTAATACACTTTCATAGCCCGCAACCAATGGAGTATTCTGCCTCCACAAGGATCAAATCTCTAAGTCTCGAGAATAAACAAATCTACATACTAGATTTCTATCTCTCCCACTTAAATGAGAAATACTATCATAAACCTTCCGCACCAAGTAGCAAAAAAAATTGAACATCCATGGTTACTACCCACGCGATCTTCTTAGCATTAGTCAAGCCTCCATCTTTCCACAACACGAAAATACAAGAATCCTATTATCAATCCAAAATCGCGAATAGGATACACACTCTATCGACTAGAAACCCGTCACTAACCTCAATTCAGGAAAGAAGTGCCACACACAAGAAACTTCCTATACCTGTAGAAGAAAACAATATCAAGTCGTGGCCAAAATTCACCACAAACTCTTCGAAATCCATTTTCACATAACCAAGCCATCAGAACTAAATGCGTCTACATCAACCAAGTCATGCAGATTGCCAAAACCTATAAGTAGTAGAAAAAAAATACTAATAAGCTCTATTATACCAATGGAAACGGTCATCTATATTACCAAGATAACCCAAGCCATTACTAAACGGACCTAACTTCCTTAGATTGCTCATGACCACCTTCAAGACAACACTTCTCTTTCATGGTACACTATTGACTTCAATCAAGACTCATCCCAATAGATCCCAACATGAAATCTCGACGTTCTAAGACTCGCAAGCCACTTTATTCCCTCTTATATTGCAAATAGTACCTTAAACATAAATACTTGCTCCGGAGTGACTCTCCATGAATCTAAAGCTATTTATTACATCTCTCAAACACTGCCTCGCATAACCAATTATGATGAAAAAATGCTCCAAGTCTCTTTTGCAGTGCAACATCAATTTTAATTCTTCAGCCACACAATGAATCTGAAAATCCTTAGGTACCACATCTTGAATCTCGAATCGACTAGAACCAACCTCTGAAGTTACCCAATCTGACCTAGTCTCAGATACATAGCCAATAATGTTGAATGACTAGTTCTCCGACCGCACATAGATATCATTTCCCTTTATACACTACATCCATAGAGGACTATCAAACCTGAGCCATTCCACAACCTCCGTATAACAATCACATGAAATATAACACGCCTCCAGCGAATTGCTTTCTCGAATCAGTCTAGAAAGAAACATCCTTAAGCCATAACTAATCTACAAGCGCATCGAAATCCTGGATTAAAACAATATATGACCACGTGATTAAATCGTCGATGGTAGGTTCCCCCACTTGGTTTTATGCCATAATCATATAACTCAAGAACTCACAATGACCGTTCCTCCTTAGTTACCATGACCTCACACTATTACTCAGCTAAATTTCTCATAAGTTTATGTTCCACTACACATCCCAAATTATCAGCCCAAATGCATACTCAACCTCGTGACAGTCGTTCCATCTATCTTAAGTGATCTAGACTTACATAATAGTACATACATCATAGATAAAAGGTAAAACTCTTCATAGAAATCTCATAAGAAATCGTACAAACACTAACCTCCTCACAGGAGATAGCCCACCTGTGTAGGCTCAAATCTTCATATGACCTTTCCATGAGCACCACCACTATGTAATCAATTGATCCTACCGAGTATACACTCGTACAAAAGCTACAAAAATCTTGTTCATTTCATCAATGAACAACCGAAGATCCATCAACACATTCAAAACTAAGACCGTATCGTACACCAAGTTAATAATCAAGAATTCACATTTCCATATTATAGTTCAAGCAACCCTTCACGTCAAATTCAACTCTACAAGATGTTAGAAGTCATCACCAGAATGAAATGCACAGACTTAGTCCATTGTCCACAAGGTTCCAAATATCACCTAACTTCCTTGAGTTCCATTGAAACCTTACCGTAAATCAATAATAATACTCTCCTACTTCCACTCAGGTATAGCCATCTTCTGAAGCAAACCACCCGGCCTCTACTGCTCATACTTGACCAGCTAAAAGTCAACCACCGCTAAACATGTCCAATGATATGCCTTTCCATCTTTGCCACCCATAATGTTGCCTCCAATCACGCTACATCTATGTATCATCTGTATGACCAAAATACCACAACTATGAACCTCCTCAAGGATCGTTTCCGTCAAACCATTAACACTTGGAACCCAAAATCTGATGCTGAAGTCACAACACACCGACACACTAAGGAAAAATTCCTTCGCACCACCCTGCACAATGTATCCCTAAGGAAAAGAAAATGTAGATCATCACACTGACGAGCTCTAATGCGCTCAAACAAAGATAACTGCGCAACTACACAAGCAAGAACTCCACTATGCTCAGAGATGCCCAATCTCAAGAATCGATAAACCAAGGCCGGAACTTTCATAGCCCAAATGCCTATTGCCAAACTCTAAATCATGAACCAAATAGTTCGTCTCATGGGGATTTTACTATCGTGACATGTAAGAAATCACCGTACCATTTTGCACTAAAACATTGCCAAAACCAACACGTGAGGCATCGCAATATACTGTGTAAGGTCTTGAACCCGTGTTCAACACCAGCATTGGACAACTATAGATATGAACCCCTCCATAATACAACGATCGTAGTAAGCCCTCAAGTCAGGGGGAAAACATCCCACACCACATGTGTAATATCACCACAAATCGTCGGATCTCAACTGATATCGAGTGCTCAACATCGGGTACAAACAAGTAGGAGGGAACTGAAGATAACGACTTCAAGCCGAGATAAAGTTGTAAGATAAGGTATCAAGAAAGAAAAAAATTCCTAACATCCTATAGCTTTTCGAAGAAAAGTACAGGCGTCTCTATACTAATCTACAAGACTCTATTAGACCATCTCATGACTCGTAAGACCCTTCGAGCCTAGAGCTTTAATACTAACTTGTCACGACCCAACACCCCACATCAAACGGTGATGGAGCCTAGACATACTGGTTAAGAAATCCATTCACAATCACGAAATATAATCAAGATTCCAGTAATTACATAGTCATATAATAAACAAAGAAAGGAATGATCTCAGAAAATATAGTATCTGATACAATAGTAACATGGACCGAACACGACCAAAACATTATAACCTACAATAACTAGGTGACACAAGTACATGATCAACTACTGAATAAGTACAAGTATGAATACTAGATCAAAACTAAATGAGAGAAGGAAAATAGACATATGATAAATAAGGATAGGGATGAAGATCTAATTAGGTTTCTCCTGTTTGCACTAAGTTATTGTATCTGGAAGTAGTTATAACATTTCTGCCTAAACATAAGCCCAGAAGTTTTAAAACCAAGATCAATATTGACCGCACTGGTATCCTTCACAACCTTAGTCCCATATGATACAACTTTCTCACCTGAAGTACCAGGCTTAAATTGACATAGCAACATATAGATTAGTCATAACAAATGGTAGTAATAACACATTGAGGTTATAAATAGGCAGTCCTTACATTAATGACAGTCATTCCAGTTGTAGGGTTGGGGTAACATCCAAAACAAACATTTTTTTAGCATTTTCTATCCATCAGATGATGGTGCATATTGAGAACCTCTTCCCCTTGCTCTTTTAACCCCAACAATATGTTTCCTAGGAGCAGTTACTGGAGGTGTATTTGAAAATGTACCCCTGCAAAATCTAGTATCTTTTTTCCTTTCTCTACCACTGCTTGTGCTTGTATTAGTTGCTGGAGGTTCATTTGAAAATGAAACCCTGCCAAATCTAGTGTTGTTTCCCCTTCCTCTGCCACTGCTTGTATTAGTTGCTGCAGATTCTTGAGTTGCTTGACTTCCTTGGCTTTCTTGAGTTGCTTTAGTTTATTGTCTACTTGTAGACTCTCCCATTCCACCCTAAAAAAAAATTCCAATTAAAACACTTATATAAGTTAGCATTTGAAGTGAATAAAAAGGTAAAAAATATTACAACTTACCCTTGATTGGCAGGTAGACTTGTTCTGACCTGTTTGATGACATTTTAAACCTTTCATCTTAACTCCTTGCATAGAGAGCTTGCCATACTTTTTCTTAGGAATTTTTATATTCCTATACCATATATGAAACCTTATTACCCTCAATGTTTAAGGTTTGACTTAATTACACTTAGTATACCAAATTACCAATTCTATACCATACTTAATTAAGGGTCTAATTAATTGGACGTTTTTTACTCCTTAATTAAATGTGTCCATACATCTCACGTTTCTCTCTCCCCATAATTCCTAACCAACGCCGTTTTCCCCTCCCCTTTCTTCCTCTTCTACATTCCTTCTTCTTCTAAATTCAACTATAATATATCAAAAATAAATGTTGATGCTTGACACAGAGTATCTATAATTTTGATTTCTACAATTTGAGTTGATTTTGTTGAATGATTGTTCGACTTTGTGATTTCTGGTATGAGGAAAAATATCGCCGAATTGAATTCCACAATTTGATTTCAGTTTTTGAAGTTGTTCGTCCTTTTTTATTAAATTGTAGTTTAACCAAAAAATACGCAGATGAGATAAACGTTTTCCGTTTCAAATTTGAATTGAATCTGGCTAAATCAATTACGAGATTCTCTTCCTGATTTTTAGCGCGCTATTATAGGAAGATTCTGCCCCTACTTAATACTAATTAATGAATGGTATATAAATTTTAGGAAAACTGTGGACTGGGCGGGTAATTTACATACTATGCACATATTTAATAATAAGGTTTCATATATGGTATAAGAAGGAAAAAATTCCTTTTCTTAATATCATTCTTGACCTTTATTCTTTAATTGGGGCCCGTCTGGCAATGGATTTAGTGCCGGAGGCTCAATTACCATGTTAAATGTGTCATGACATGCTGGCGATTGGTTAAAATTAGTGGGCTCAAAAAAAATTCATACCGCTATAGCATGTTACCTTCTTTCATCTTCCTCATCAGGCTTTTAGCTTTTAAAATTCTCTTCTCTCTCAAAAAAAAAAAAAAAAAAAAAAAAAAAAAAAGTAAAGGTGAAACAATAAATTATGCCTCATTAGAAATCAAAATACTCATCTCCACTAAGACTTATGTTTACTGATATCGAAAGAGAGTTTTCCACAAGTCTCTGTGTTCCCTCCTATTCCCTTTCCCACTACTTACCATTTTTAAGGTATCATAAAATGTAGGCAAAATTGTCTTATATTTATTTATATCTTGTGGGTCGTGGGCAAACAATAGTTAACTGTGCTACTACCATATCCAAATACTTCCATCATACTTTTAACGTTGACTTGATATTGAAATTGGTGTCTAAAATATGACATGACAATAGCTTTCGCTGCATGTCTTTTATTTGCCTTTCTTATTTCTTTCCATAAGACATAGACGTAGCTTTTAATTCTCCCACCGAAAGGAAAAAGAATGGCGATGGAACATTCCTTTTGACGGATAATTTCATTTTGAAGATGATAAGTTATGGAAAGGGATATATATAAGTTGCTATCTTTGTCCCCCCATCGTTGCCTTGTAGTGTACGTAGTTCCTATATTTTAAATATTTGACAAAATGGGCAAAGAGGAATGACTCATTTGTTATGTGTTGGAAAATTGAGTGGATAACTAGAGATATCTGGACAAAGATCAATTTGTCTCCAGTCGACAGTCTTTTGATTGGTTGAACGAGGAGAGACTCAATTCCTCCATTTTTCTGTGTTTTTATCCAATTGTTATGCGACTTTTCTGTTGAACTACATTTTATATTATTCCGTTTCCAATACTGGTGTGGGGTGGTGTAATTGGATTTTTATATGGTATTGGATAATTTTCACATCACGCGTTAATGGTGGAAGTGCACAGTTAGCCATTAATAACACATGTATTTACTTTTAAGTCACTGTTTAAAATACTTTTAGTCTTTAGCCACTGCTTTAATAAACTTTAACTGCCCGGACGAAAATACCCTTCTGCTCATGTCCTTAACTTTTGAACTTAACTTCAGGACTTCAGGACCACATGTCCTTAACTTTTGAACTTAACTTCAAGACTTCAGTACTACATGTCCTTAACATTTGAATTTGTATCTCTAAGTTCAGGACTTTAGGACTACATGTCCTTAACTTTTGAACTTGAAACTCAAACTTCAGGACCAAGCGTCCTTAACTTTTGAACTTGTAAGTCAAAGTTAAGGACCTATTGTCCTTAACTTTTGATCTTGTAACTGTAAGTTAAGGACTGCCTGTCCTTAACTTTTGAACTTGTTAGTCTAAATTCAGAACGAAGTATCCTTAACTTTTGAACTTGTAAGTCTAAGTTCAGGACCAAGTGTCCTTAGCTTTTGAACTTAGAATTCAAAGTTAATGTCCAAGTGTCCTTAACTTTTGAACTTGTAAGTCAAAGTTCAGGACCAAGTGTCCTTAACTTTTGAACTTGTAAGTCAAAGTTCAGGACCAAGTGTCCTTAACTTTTGAACTTGAAACTTGGAGTTCATGACCAAGTGTCCTTAACTTTTTAACTTGTAACTCAAAGTTAAGGACCAAGTGTCCTTAACTTTTGAACTTGGAATTCAAAGTTAAGGACCTATCCTTAACTTTTGAACTTGGAATTCAAATTTCAGGACCTATTTTCCTTAACTTTTGAACTCGTAACTGTAAGTTCAGGACCTATAGTCCTTAACTTTTGAGCTTGTTAGTCTAAGTTCAGGACCAAGTGTCCTTAACTTTTGAACTTGCAACTCTAAGTTAAGGACTGTCTGTCCTTAATTTCTGTGCTTGTAACTCTAAGTTAAGGACCAAATGTCCTTAATTTTAGAACTTCCAACTCTAAGTTTAGGACCCACATAAAAAAAAGAGAATTTGATTCATTGAAATAAGAAAAGTCAATTGGTATTCTGGCAACTGATCTTCCACTTCCAAAAAATAGCTTAAGACCATTAATTCACTCCGCAAAGTGTCTTCAAAACCTCTTTCAACAAATACCCCATTTGCACTAATTTTTGTTTGTGAATATCTCAAACAGAGAAAAGAGAAACACTTGTTTGTGTTTTCCTTTTCCTTTTCTTGTATTTTTCAGCTAAAACTTATAGATTAAATGAACTAACTTCCTCTGCACGAGCCACGCCCAGCTTGTTTAGTTCTTAATCAAGAAACCAGAGCCAATGTATTCGATGCAGAGTGAGAAGCGAGGGTTTGAGAAGAAACACAATGGAAGAAAGGGTAAACATGTCTTTTCACATTAATTATAATAGAGTAGTGGCTATTTTTGCTCAACATTAGAATTGTTGGATAAAAAATAAATACCAAAATAGTGGCTACCCCACACCATATTTACTTAGTTTTTGGGGTTAAATTAGACCCAATAATTATTTGTGCAATTGAACTTTTTATATGGTCTTTGGTTCAATTGTATTATATATATGATCTTAGATAATCCCCATGTTATGAACTAACTATTAGAATAGAGTTAGACCTATAGTCAATTTTCTTACCAAAGCTACATATGTTTTTCTTATCCATTAATATCCGCCTTAGCTTGTGCACGTATGCGGAGCCACATAGCTCCAAGGGGTGTCACCCCTTTATCAAATTTTTATACAATATGCTATAAGAGTATATAGTTATTCTGCAACAATATACAATAATAATATACAATATATTATTTCGGTATACTGTAATAATATGCAATATACGGTAACAGTAGGTTGTAACCATAATAGTATATTTCGACTACGATTTGTTGAACTATCTAGGTGTTATTGTGCAAAGCTACAATCATGATTATAATAACATTATACTGTTATAGTATACAATATAATGTAATGGTATACCGTAACAAATAAGTTATTTTTTTTTATTTTTTTATTTTTCCAACTAGGTCCTTGCAAATAAATAAATTTTTGATGGAGTTCCATGAAAATAATTTTCCTTTTCTTTTTTGTTCCATCCATCCAAGAGCTCCCCACCTTGTTCTTGGGGTGACTCGAACTCATAACCTATTGGTTAGAAGTGAAGGGCGGTCACCACTTAAGCAGCCCACTCTTGTGCCGTGAAAATATTATTCATTGTACAAGAAATAGTTGTCGGAAGATATAAAATAGTAATATGGGGAAAATGAATTTTTTTTAAAAAGTTCAATGAAATTAGAAAAAGAACACGAAATTAAAAAAAATAAACAAAAGGGTAGAAAAATAAAAAAAATAAAAAAAATAAAAAGAAACGAGCCAAGTTGAGTATAAAACCAGATTATGGTAAATTAAGAAAATGAAAATAATATGATTTTGGAAAAAAATATATGAACATAAAAAAACAAGCATAGAAATAAAGAAGAAAATGAGAAAAAAACATTTACCCACAAAAGTTGTAATGGGTAGGAAGAGTATTTAGTTTGGTGGGTAAAAAAATTAATGGGTAGGCAAGTAAAATTAGTTTAGTTTGTATGGGTAGAGCTATAAATCTCCCTAAGATAAATCTTACCTTTTTATGTCAAACACAAAAGCTAAAGGATTGAGAGGTGTGAAAGAATCGATGTTACGACTCAAATATTTCATAGTCAAAATAGTACTTTTCTTTTTTGGTAAAGCAGCAACTGAAAGTTAGTAGCTTAATTTTAGTCAAAATAGTACTTAACACGGTTGGCATGGCACATTGATATGCAGAAAATTGATTTATAATAAATGACCAAATGATAGTATGACATGTAGAACAGAAGATAGGTAAAAGGCAAATCAAGTAACAATCAGTATCGGAAACAACAACTGCAATTGACATCAGGTAAACTCGGAGGGAGTATGGTCAACAGGAGTAGATCATATATTTGTCATCGGATAACATTCAGTCAAGAATATCATTGGACATTAATAGGGCAGCCGTTGCAGAGAATATTTGCATTCATAGCCTGCCGTTATATATTCATAGATGACTCCTTTATTATCAATTAGGTGGAACTTGATCCTAGGATCTTATTTCCCTAGGTATAGATATAAATAGTAGTTTCAACAGCCATTGTAATACACGAAATTTCTGGCAAAAAATATCACATATTCCGTTTTCGCTCTCAATTAAATAAATTTTTTTCCTCTTTTATATTATTCTCATTTCTGTCCTTGGAGCCAGGTTTGTCATCCTCTTCAATTTTAATCGCTAAGTCTTGATTTTAATCTTATTTAATTATCATTTTTGGATCAAATCATTTCGCTCGTCCATAAACCACGTAACAAATTAAACAGTACCATTTTACGGGTAAATAGTTTGGCGCCCACGGTGGGGCTTAGACAGTTGTGTCATTGCGTTGATCCTTACGTTTGTTACTAACTTGTTTGATTTATTCCTTAGCAAGAAATCAAAAATGGCAGCTAATGATGTCAACATCAACGTTGAGGGACACGAGAAGTTGCCTCAACATGAATATTCAATTAGCGACACTCATAACGAAGGGGACAAGGCAACCCTGGTTCGTGAAGGGCAGTACTCTCGGCCTATAGGAGAGGTATCTCCTGATGATGCGGAGGAGGAACACGTTGCGGAAATAGTGAGAATCATAGGAGAGCAGTAGAAAGCCATCATGGGCTATCTCTCAAGGCTGGATCAAGTGGTGATGGAGTTGCAACAAGCATTGTCATGCAACTTCTAAAAACACAAACGGAAGGATCGCGGTTCCTCCTAGTGTTTTTGCAAATCAAACGGCTCAAAGAGTTGATAATAACAACCCAAGGGGTGAGGTTAGTTCTGACAGTGCCATAAGGACCGGTAGTGGATCTGGTAACGATAGCGAGAATGATCCCTTCAAAATTGAGATCATGTGATTTATAAGGGAAATGAACAAGCGGAAGGATCAAAATGGGAAAAAGTTTAAAACCGAAATGGATTTTTGCTAAAGAAATTTGGTGAAACCCTCATAAGGGGGGAACTGACATGATATTTACTTTTACCTGAGCATTCTACTGACTTTTTTGAAATGCTTGCAAATTCTTTCATAAAGGCACATGCTTGGGAAATGAAGGTTCAAGCTACGAGGGCAGAAATATTTAGGATCACACAAGGTGAGTCCGAATTGTTGCAGGAGTTCGTGATCAAGTTCTAGAAATAGAGGATGATGCTACCGTATGTACGTGACGAGTGGGCAGCAGATTCATGCACAAAGGGTTTGAATCTAAGGAGTTCTAACGCCTCCCAAAAGCTGAAGGAAAGCCTGCTCGAATTCCGAGTGACCACATGGGTGGATGTCCATAACCGTTATTTGTCGAAAATAAGGATATGAGACAATCAGCTCGGGTTCCCGACATCGACAAAATATGGGTACCTCTGAACGCTACTGACATGAAATGCATGATACGTATATAGAGCTCGGTAAAACCCAACTGATCAGTAGTTGCACAATAGTTTTCGTACCCAACCGACTATAGCGCGACTCGGTAGAGTAAAATAGATACACATATATAATGCATGATGGACTCATTGGAATCATATTATGAACCTTTCAGAGTGACGTAAGGTCGGTATCCTCCGTACACGTTATTAGGGATAACTCTTCATCATGAATTTTATAAGAATCAGCAAGTACCAAAAACATTAATAACATAAGAATAATAGAAGCAACATCAACATTAATTGTTTCATAAGAAGGGAGACAGTGTAAGTACTGTTAGCTTCTAACAGTGGAGTATCTTTGAAAGCTTGTTCATTACATTATGTACTATTGGAGTCGTGCAAAAGAAGGAGAGGGATAGCCTCACATACCTTGTATATACTGCCCAACCTCAAGCTATGAAAATTTCACGACTCCTTAGTCTACAATAAGTGAAATGACACTATTGTTATCTTTTAAGCGTCGTAACTATTATGTATCGATCGCAACCTATTTTACGATGAAACGGATGACACCTCCTCTTTTTTCATGACTTCCAACAAGTTAAAACAATCACCAAACAGCCCAAACAACATCAATAATAATCATATTGAGCCTCCCAAAATAGTCCACCAACCAACAACATTACGAACAAGCCTTTCGATATAAATCTCACAAGTTCTAGCTTCCACGACTTAGCCGTAACTTGGATAATCGTATATACATGTAGGTTAAGAGGTCCCTTACCTTTAGAAAAAAATAACAACTATAATTTGACCTTAATTTACCACTAAATATCCCTCCAATGTGGCAACAAGAACAAGGAAGCGAAACTAGCAATCAATAAGGATTTTTCTGCACTAGAATCACTTTTGAAGACTTGAAATCACGTAGGGTTGATATTGAAAACTTGAGGGAGTATTTTATAGAACATACGCCACATATTACAACCTCCCACATGAGCTGTAACAACACAAAAATCAGGAACAACAAGAAGAACAAGAAACTTACTAGCGCCACTGTCACACCTCCTTTTTCCTCTGATAGGGGTAATAAAGGAGTTTTTCCACTTTAAGTGACATAATTCGGATTTGGGATTTATTTTAGTTTTAGATTCGCCACCTAGATTTTTGACGATGCTCCGGGACACCGTTTGTTTATTAAAAATCCCAAACCGAGGAATTTTAGACTGTTTTAATTTGTCTGCGAGCCAGAAATCTGAGTAAGGAATTCTGTTAACCCGGGAGAAGGTGTTAGGCATTTCCGAGTTCCGTGGTTCTACCACGGTCACTTAACTATTATTATTTGGTCTAAATTATTTGGTTATTTACATGTTTTAGCCTATTGTGCATTTAGCCTTTTTAATTTTAACCGCTTTTACTATTTATGGATTCAGGCATTCCCGAGTTTCGTGGTTCTAGCACGATCGCTTAACTATTATTATTTGGTCTATATTATTTGGTTCTTTACATGTTTTAGCCTATTGTGTATTTAGCCTTTTAAATTTTAACCTCTTTTAATATTTATGGATTTATCTCGAAACAAGTCACGATGGCATGCACTTGTTTGTTTTGGGACACATCATAACCGCGCCACATGAAATGCACCCGCGATTACAACATGTGATTTTATTATTGTTTGGAGTTTAGAGTCGGGGCATGAGTTGCCACACCCGAGTGTATATTATATAGTCATGACTATGGCCGTGACGGTTAAAAATGCTTATTTGAAGCAACACTCGATTATTCTCCAAGTTTAATAATTTTTTAACTAAAAGGGATATTTTTCGCTTACAGGATATGTACATAAACCATTTTTGATGTTTATGGATTTATCTTGAAACAACTTGTTATTTTTGGACACATCGTAACCACGCCACATGAAATGCACCCGCGATTACAACATGTGATTTTATTATTGTTTGGAGTTAGAGTCGGGGGCACGAGTTGCCACACCCGAGTGTAGGTTATATATGGTCATGAGTATGGTCGTGACAATTAAAAAATGCTTATTTGAAGCAATATTTGATTATTCACTAAGTTTTATAATTTTAATCTAAAAGATGTATTCTTAGCCTATACGATATGTACAAAGTCATCTAGGATTAAATTTACTATCCTCAAGGACAATTGTTTGGGCTATGGCCATGTTTAGTCAAATTCGTTATTTACTCCTTTGGCCAAATCCTAATTTAGGCTATTCATGAAAGAAGAGTAAAGCATCATAATTCGAATGACAACATGCTATAAATGAGAGGATAACAGGCATAATACGGTCATTGATTTTCAATTTTAAGTATCAGTCAAGGCATTCATTAAACGAAATGGAACAACACTATTCACATAGATTATAACATTAGGTCAAATGGTCCTTGCCAATTTCAGAATACAGGTTATTTAGGCCCCACACAAATTCATAATACCTAAGCTGTTATTTCTGAGTTTGATGGAAAACGTTTCTTGAATAGCAGATCTTTACTTGTACGTTTAGAAAATTCATTAGAGGCGAAATCCACAGTTTTTAAGGTAAATCAGGGGAGTTTTAAGTAAACAGGTTTCCTTTTCACAGTAAAACTTGGAACTTCGGACATAATAGTTTTAATTTCAAAGATCACATAAATTTGAAGACATTTTTTGAATCTCAGCTGAATCGCATATAACCTACTGTAAAATGTGACTTAAATTCAGTAGAAAAGTTAAGTGAGGCTTAAACATGTTTACATTTCTCTACAGGCTAGACTAAACTAACTTCATAATTTGAGCGGGATAATATAACATTGAACTTTGGAGGGCTTCGATATCCCTTAGGCCCAATAGCCTGGGGTTCAGGCTAATTCATGCCTTGACATGCTGTTTTAGTAGCTTGACCCATTTCTATATACCCAAATCAGCTAAAGACGATATATACATTATAGTCCAGTCCGTTATTTACAATCATTCTGAAAAAATAAGTCCAGAAATACAGCTTCTACCTCAGTGTAAAAGGAAAAATACATATTCCAAAAGAGTAAAAAAAAGAATTAAAGATTTTTCTAGTTTGTTGTTGCAGCTTGACTCCTCTATGATAATTTTTATGCATTTTTCATGGAATGAACCTGACCATAAAGAAGGTCAGATTCAAACTCCAACAATGCCATAAAAATTAGAGACTTAAAATTTACCATATATTAGGAAATACTCAAATAAAACCAACAGATTTCATACAATAACATAGAACAGAGATTTCAAATCTGAAAATTTCATGTAGAATAAAACGTTACATACCTCAAAAGAGTTAACAGGAAAGGATCTGGACCAAATAAAGGTCCAGGAATTAGGAATTGAAGCCCAGCAACAACAAACCAACAAAAGTAGAAAAGAAAACCCCAGATAATATTACGTGAATACCCAAAACCAATAGTAAAACCAGATCTTTTTAGAACAGAAAACCACAGCTACAAGAAAGACCAAATTCAAGATGTTTTTGCATTCATCTTTTTCGGTATTTGTTTCTCTTTTTTCAAGGTAATGAAAGTATTGTTTTCAGATCTTAGGAGTGTGTAGAAAAATCTGTTTTTTCAGAGGTGAAGAGATTTCTAATGTGTTATAATTTCAGAAAAATCTAAGCAGAAAGAACTCCCTAAAAGTCTGTGTATATGTCAAATTCTGTGTCTCTATCCTCCTTTTTCAGGGAATAGGGCAGGCTATATATAGGGGTTTTAGGATAGCATATTATTCAGCATATTCCTTATCTTAATTGGGCCAAAAAAGGTACAGGTACAGGTGTAAACCCTATCCTTTTGGGACAACCGTACCATTCTAGAACATTCCAGCCCTTATCCCCTTTTAAAGTTACCATTTTACCCCTAAAATATTCGATTTTCTGATTATTCCCATATTCTAGAAGGTTCTTGGGTTGTTACACTCAAGATTCTCAGTTTGGGATTCCTATACTACCCCTTAATGTACCTAGATACCCTTAAAGGTAACTAAGGTTAATGGAGGTTAAAATGTTAATCAAAGTTATTTCTTAACTTGGGTTAATTACTTGAAATTGATTCAACATTAACTTGAGAGTAAACTTAGATGAATTATTTTAGATTTAGACTTAATTGTGATTAACTTAATTTGAGTAGTTAGGCTAAATTAACCTAATTGAGTGGTCCACTAATTAACCATTAGTGAATTTGCAAATTAGCTAACTCTTAGCTTAGTAAGTAATTAGCTTAAATATTTTCCTATGTTAGGAATCATGTTAGGTTAATTATTAGGCAATAAGTAACTTCATTCTAATTTAACTAATTTCATTAGTAGCTAAACCCTTGTTGTTTTGTCAAGTGTTAATTTCAGATTTGATTAATTCCTTTAGATTAATTAGTTTAACTCCTTAGACTTAGGTTAATTATACTATTATTTATTTCAGTTTCAAATGTATACTTAATTAGACGATTATAATTGTCTCTCTATTACCTAATCATTAATTACCTAATCAATTAATTTAGGTGGATGATTAAACTTTTAGATCATACTAAAATCAGAAGACAAGTTAGGGTATATATTATTAGGTTTAGGTTTGAACATAATCCAACAAATCAGCAAAAAACCTAAAAATCAGAAATTAAGCTATAGCGGGGAATCAATTAATTGGAACCCTAAAATCCTAATTGATTGATGATCAATCAGCAGCTATAATGAACCTCTAAGCAATGATCAATCAAGGACAACTAACTAGAAATGGTTATCATTCGAGAATTGCTACATTTAATCCACACACACATGAAAGCAACATTGAAGTCCAAATTAATTAGGAGAAACAATTATACATATACAGGATCTGGTTTCATTTAGAAACTTAAG
The DNA here is from genome assembly GCA_005239495.1 of Nicotiana undulata. Classification (NCBI taxonomy): domain Eukaryota; kingdom Viridiplantae; phylum Streptophyta; class Magnoliopsida; order Solanales; family Solanaceae; genus Nicotiana; species Nicotiana undulata. The sequence goes on along the minus strand of ML282796.1, from coordinate 34,038 downwards.
ACTACCCTCATTTATTTAAGAAACAGTGTTGAACATTATTTAAGAAACCAAACAGAAAAAAAATTATGAAGCCTAATCGATTAATTTAACTAAGAGACAGTGATATATTAGTAAGGACATGGACGAAAACAGTAACATAAACACATGTACTAAAACAGTGATACATACGATTTTATTTTATTTATTTTTTAAAAAAACAAAGAAAAGACAAGAGGGAAGGGGGGATACCAGTAAGAGTGATTTGGATGACTCCGGCGACTTGCCAGAATTTTGACCGGACTCCAGCGAGCTCGAAGGTGACTCTTACTTGCATGAATCGATGGCTCTTGTGAGGAGCCATCATCTCATGTGAGTTTGAGTCACAGAGTCATGAAAAATCGACTTTAAAAGCTTTAGTTTTCCCCCCCCCCAGATTTTCAGATCTAAAATCAGTCGATTTTGAGTGATCTTTTAGGGAAACTAACACTAGGAGGTGATAGGGGAGGTGAAGGAGGTTGTAGGGTAGAAATTTGGGGTCGATTGGTTGAGCTCCGCCGCCGGTGGCGATTTCCGACCGGCGGAGCTGGGGCAGTGGACGACGGGGTCTGGTGAGGCTTAGAGAGAAGGAAGAGAGAAATGGGGTGTTAGACTTAGGCTTTGAGAGGGTGGTAGGGGCTTTTGGTTAAATAATGGGGAGGGTCTTGAGTTCAGGACCGTTGGATCAAGATGATCCAACGGCTGGGGTTAAACGGGGTGAAACGGGGTCATTTGGTTTAAGGCTGGGGCATGCCGGGTTAATGGGGTTATGGGATAGGTATTGTTATATAGAGACATGTTTTTTTTTGCCCGGGCAAATTGGCCCGGGTCCGATTTTTAATAATTTAGTCTTAATAACTTAATTTAATTAATACTAATTCTAATTAAACCTTAAAATGTAACAACTAATTTTGACTTTGTTTTCTTGTCTAATTATAGATTAATTGGTGAATTGATTTTAAAATAACACCGTTCAATCTAATACTTGTATCTTTGAAAGAATTAATTTCACAACTTGTTCGGAAAAATGATTAAACCAAGCAATTAGTTTATTAAAACTACATTACACCAAATAATCGACATTCGTATGTTATTTAATTCAATTAATTATAAATAATAAATTCATAATTCCTTAATAACAATGATGCGCCTAATTATGCAACTTTCAATAATTTTAAAAGATAAATTATGAATACGCAATGCAAAAACAATTCACAAATACGCTAAAATTTGACAAAATTTATAAAATTAATTTGTTTGATTGAATTTTGTAGGAGTGTATAATGGGTGAAAATCACGTGCTCACAGCTGCTCCTCTTTGCTCGGAGACACGAATAGTTTTCAGGCAAAGACAAAGTGAGCAGTCATGAACGACTTTACCCATTCGCATACTCCATGTGAAGCGTTTTGAAAAGTTTGACCGAACCCTGCTTCAAAGGTTGCCTACATATCCTTGGCTATAAAGGAATCATGTCAGTGTAGTTCTGGAAGTTTTGGTAGCTGGGACTACCGTGTAACTGTGGTTTAACTACGGTTGCTGCTGTTACTGCTGCTGAGCTCTTTATTACACCAAAGTCAAAAAAAATAAAAAAGACTAACTAAACCTATCAACTATGACTTACAAGAGTCCTATCTATTAGCCTTCTGAAGCCTGATCTTGAGTCTTGGCTGCTCTTGTACAGACTCGATCTGGAGCTTGATGCTTGTTAGTTGTAGGCGTTGGTTCAATCTTCTTCAACATTTTCGGATCAAGAAGGGACATGCACCGCTTGTGACTTCAATCTTGTCTTGAGCGGTCCACATCTTTTCCGCTTCTGTACTTTGGGGTCCAACTCTTTTTTTTTTCTTTCTTTTATTCTAAATTGAGACGTCTTCTTTTGGTCGTCTCGAATCCATTGTAATCTGCTCAAAATCAAAACAAACAAACGAAAGTTTCTGCCCCAATTTTCACTAGGAAAATTTCATGAGTTATTGTAACAAAATCTATGCTACTTTATTATTGAAAGCAATGAAAAGCCGGGAAGGGTGTACCCGAAGTTAATGTAGACTAGGGGGTGGATACCCTATGCCCAAAAGTAAAATAAACTAGGGATTGGAGACCCTATGTTGGAAAAGATCGACATGTTATATTATCGTCAAGAAACGATCACCGCGTTATGACGGTGTCTGGGGGGAGGATCAACGGGTTATGCCGTTTGTCAAGAAAGAGATCACCAGGTTATGCTGGTGTCTGGAAAGGTCAAAATGTTATGTTGTTGCCTGGGGAAAAGTGATTACTAGGTTATGCCAGTGTCAGGAAGAGATCACCTGGTTATGCCGGTGTCTGGAAAGGTCAACAGGTTATGTTGTTGCCTGGGGAAGAGAGATCACTGGGTTATGCCAGTGTCAGGAAGTGATCAACAGGTTATGTTGTTGTCAGAAAAGAGCACCAGGTTATGTTGGTGTCTGGAAAGGTCAACAACTTATGTTGTTGCCTGGGGGGAAAAGAGATCACTGGGTTATGCCAGCGTCAGGAGGTGATCAACAGGTTATGCTGTTGTCAGGAGAAGATCACTAGGTTATGCTGGTGTCTGGAAAGGACAACAGGTTATGTTGTTTCCTAAAAAAGAGATCATTGGGTTATTCCAGTGTCAAGAAATGATCAACAAGTTATGCTGTTGTCAGGAAAAGAAAAGATCACCAGGTTATTGATAACTAGGGATTTTACTTTAATTTACACTCTTTCTTGCTTAAGTTTTGGATGAAATATTATGCAAAATAGTCCCAAAGGCTTACTTGTTGTGCTTGTTGCAGGGTTTAGTCAAAAAGGGTGACAAATAGTCAAAAACCTGCTAAAAAAGGAGTGAAACATGCACAAGTACCAAGAACAACACAAGCAGAATCCAACTAAACACCGCGGACCTCAGTCCACTTTGTGCGGTCCGCACTGAAGAGATTCAGAGAGTAAATTTTGAAGGACAAACCACCGCGGACCGCGGTCCACTTAGTGCAGCCCGCACTGAAGAGATTCAGAGAGTACATTTTGAAGGACAAACCACCGCGGACCGCGGTCCACTTAGTGCAGCCCGCACTGAAGAGATTCAGAGAGTACATTTTGAAGGACAAACCACCGCGGACCGCGGTCCACTTAGTGCAGCCCGCACTGAAGAGATTCAAAAATATTGATTTTGAAGGACAGAAGACCAACGCGGACCGTAGTCCATTTTGCGCGGTCCACACTGAAGCCACCGCGGCCGCGGTGCATTTTATGCGGACCGCGGTGGCCAAGTTCAGAGACTCAATTTTTCAAGCCAAAGACCTCAGCGCGGCCGCAGTCCATTTTGTGCGGTCCGCGGTGACCCCGCAGGGGTATTTTTGTCTAGAAAATTCGGCTTAGTATAAATAGTTTCTTTTCCCATTTTTAGGTCAGCTTTGGTACTCTGATATTATCAGGAGCTCGTGAACGACTTTTCTTCAGCTTTTTGAGTAATTTTAGAAGGGTTTCAACATTGAATCTTTCAATTTTAGTTTATAATTCAATTATATGGGTTTTGCTTCATCTATTTCTCTAACTTCTTCAGTTATTATGAGTAGCTAAACCCATCAGCTAGGGTTGTGGCTCAACCCTAGTGTGGGTGTTTGATAGGTCCTTTAAATTAAGGCTTAAATATTTATGGATAATTAGTATTTGGACTGATTTGAGGTTCTCATGTTAAAATTAGTGGTTGCAAACACTAATTGGTGTTTATTTGACTTGGGTTCTTCTTGAGAAAGAGAACTTGAGTCTAGAAAATCAGTCGAACAAGGAATTGGGACGTATTCAAGAGATTGATAGTCCCAATTAACGGGTTAAACCTAGAGATAGTAAAACCCTCCTTGAGCCTATATTGCTTGTATGATTTTGACACCCAATTGGTCTCGAGAGAGGCAATTAGGGCAAAGCACTCAATCTATCGAGAGGTGTAAAGTGGGTAATCTCGTGCATTGGCTATATCACAACCCCTTTTATGATATATTTGCCTTAGGTATTGTAATCCCGTTGAGTACTCACCTAGGAGAAAGTCATAGCCCTAGTCCTCTTTATCTATTAAGAAAATACTCTAAAGGACATTAGTTAGTTAATTAGCTATTCGCAATTAGTCTAAAACGTAGTTCTAATATAAAACCAAAAGTATGAAAAGTGCAATTAAGAGCATGAAACATTACTAGATCACTTAGGAACTCAACTCCCACAATCGTAAATTCCTGTGGATTCGATCCCGACCCGTTCGGGTAAAAGCTGCATTGACCCTCATCTGGCTACTATTTAGTAGTGTAGGTGAGCGCCGATCACTTTTTGGCGCCGTTGTCGGGGAGTTATACGGTGTTGATTATCTACGTGAATAGTGGTGTTAAGTGTTTTCCTTTCCTTTTTCTGTTAACGTGTGTGTTGAATCTATTCAGGTGCTAATAGCAGATCCTTTGGGAAACTTTATTGCGAGGGAGGAGGTGTATGACAACCAAGAAGATGCAATTAACCAAGTACCACCCCCTTAGACGGGGCCGACAGGCTAATATTAATGAGAACATTCCAGACCCTCCCCCGCCACCAGCTCCCAGAGCTACCCCTCGGGTCCTTCCAAACGAGGGGTATGCTAGTGCTATTGTTCCGCCTAGAATCCGGGCGGGAAATTTTCAAATAACAAATGTGATGCTAACACTCTTGGAGCAGCGGGGCTATTTCACCGGAGCCGCCCACCAAAATGCTTACAAACATTTGAAGGGCTGGTAGTAAGCAGACGGATGTCTCAGAAGATGCCTTGAGACTTCGATTATTCCCCTTCTCTCTTCGAGGAAAGGCTCTTGATTGGCTCGAGGGGCTTCCCAACCACTCCATATCCACATGGGATGAGCTCGCAGACAAGTTTATTGCAAAAAACATTTCCCCTAGTCACATGGCGGCGCTCAGAGATGAAATATTGGCTTTTAAGCAAGAACCCAACGAGCCTTTGCATGAGATTTGGGAGCGCTACCGGACCATGGTTAAGGAATGTCCAAACAATGACATGACTGAAGCCATGATTCAGCAAAGCTTCTACCGAGGAATAAACACTGTCAATCAATGTGTGGTCAATCAATTGGCCGATGGAAACTTCATGAAATTGACTTACCCCGAGGCATGTGAGTTCTTAGATGAGATGGATGAGACATCGTCATTATGGCAAAGTAGAGAGAACGTACCTTAGGGTGAGTCCATTGTTAATAGTCTTCACAAAGAACTTCGAGAACATGGGCAAGCAATTGTCGAGCGCACTACCACTATGAACCAACTTGCCAAAGCACAACTTCAACAATTACAAGGGCCGAAGCAAGTAAATGCCATGGAGGCCGTGAATGTGTTGGTGAACCAAAGAAGACCTCGGGGACATCCAAAACAAAGCAACAATGATCAAGGTGACCAAGGATCATGGGAGTATAGTCAAGAAGATCCATATGATGAGCAAGAAGAGGATGTCATGTATGCTAACAATTATCAAAGTCAAGGGAACAATCAAAGAAACAATCAAAACTAGAACAACCAAGGCAACACTCAAAATTGGGGTAATCAAAGACAACACAACTGGAACAATAGCAACAATTCACAAAACTGGGGGAACAACAACAACAAACAATGGGGGGGGGGGGGGGGATGTATTATACAAATTATACTAGCGTGTGAATAAACAAAAAATAATGTGTGGATGA